>OMNN01052769.1:0-14175 GCA_900302755.1 Chromis chromis
GTTTTTGCCATGTGGTGGGGTGCATTTTCCTGCGGGGGTAGGCCAGTGACATTTGGGATTGCCATTTGCATGAGGGAGTGTGCTTGTTCTGGCATCCATGTTTATTTGGGTGTCTAAGTCTCATCAACACGGATGCCAAAATCCAAGGTTTTCCAGCAGAACACCACATAGTACCAATGTGATCAATGTTATTCACTTCACCTGTCAGTGGTCATAATGTTGTGGCTGATCGGTGTATAAAAAGCCTTTAAAATGCATAATTCCATCGAAAAACAAACCAGTTGCTTCCAAACTTTTGGCTTCTTCCAATAAACACTGTGTAGTTTGGTTCACATTTCACTTGTCTATGAGTGATTAACAGCTCCTCTGACTACTTTCTTTCTCACAAGGTTTTATTTCAGTAAATGTTCTCATGATCCAATTTCTCACAAAAAAATCAAAGGTTAGAGAAAAAAGTCCCGAAAACCAAAAGCAGATTTGTGTATCACAACTTTGTTTTTTCTTCTTTCCTCTCACATTAATCACAGTATGACGCATCTGATGAGCTGCTGTCCCTGCATAAAAGACTGGATATAAAGTAGTTCAAAGTAGTTCCACCTGCAAAGCTTCAACACTGGCATTCTGCTGACACATTAATTCGTCACTATTAATAATCTACTGAGGTCATGTGTAATAATGTATTAGTCAGAGGAACCTTTTTACTTTAGTAGTTTAACTGCACGTTTACTTAAGCAGGATTTTTATGCAGTATTTTTACATTCTTGTATTGGTAATTTTACTTAAACAAAATTCTGAATATATCTTACATCTCTGGCCATCTGTAGAAAGTCTGGAGAGTTTTTGTCAGTTGGAGAAATGCCAAAAAGTACAACATTTGGATGCAGGCTGATTACTGAGAGCCAGAACATCCAGAAAGCCTGAATATTTTTAGCAGTGAGTCTCTTCCTCTTATGATGATAAGCGCTATGTGATGACATGTGTTGTAAATATGCGCTATATAAATAAAATTGAATTGAATTGAATTATCACATGTGGGGTCCATGTGCAATTTAATCTAACCTGAACCAGAAGGATGGGTGGAAGTCAAACTCCTCATCCTGTCTGGTAGAAGAGAGGAAGAGAGTGTTGTAATTCACTCATAAGGCAGACACATGGCTCCTTTGTTGATGACATTTGACTTTTTTTGAATGTCTGAAGTTGCATTTGAGGCAGGAGGTGTGGAGCTTTATCTAGAAAATATTGAAAAATGATGGGTTTAAAGCACCAAGATGGCGGCATGTTCAGATGCTGCGGCTCAGTGGTCTCTCTTTTGGTGCTATTCTGTTCTATTAAACTTCGGAAAGAAGGTAGCAAAAGTCTCTGTCTTTATCAATTTTAGTGGAGAGCAGAGTTTACTGTTGTATAGATGCAGTCACTGAGACCAAAGTGACAGTGTGGCCAGTAGAGGACGCTGTGGAGGTGGTTCAGTATAATATAACTTAAAGTCTGGAGGGACTTTTAGAAGTTCTGAAGTAAGACTGCATAGAAATAGTGTCATGATCTACAAGAAGAGACTTTAATGTGGAAATTAACAGGTGCTTGACACAATTCTGTGCATAAATAGCTATTTACTTATTTATTAGGTCATGCACGTGTGACTGCCGAGACCACATGGACACCAAAATACTGTAACAAGAGCACAGCTTCTTAAATTACACTGCAAACAGCTTTGTCTCTTGTCTCATCTGCTACAAATTAAACCAGCCACACAAAAGGTCCCCTTCCTCAAACACAGCTTACATTTCTTACAATCATTTGTCCAGAAGAGCTCATCAGGAATTAAGGAAATTTTATGAAATAGCCCCTAAAGTTTCATGTAATGATTAATGACAGACATAAAGGACTCCAGTGTGAATTCCATGCTAAACAAGGTCTGGTGTTTTTGCATGTATATTACAAAGCAACCTACAGATTTAGGGACTGTACGTTGTTTTTTTGTTTTTTTTTAAAGGGAGGCTACACCTCTAACTTTACCTGGAAATTCAAAGAGAAAGGTTTGAAAGATCCAGAGCCTCATATTATATCATACTAGTGTATTTGTATTTTTGGACATCTGTGTTGTTGCTTTTTTATTGTCCTATTATGTTTGCAAGGTGTCCCTATGTTTAAAAGGTGGCAACAACTAATATATCTATAATTATTTCTCATTATGTTTGTACTAGATGTAACTGTAGTACATGTTATGCTGTGACTATTCATTCTGGATGCCTAACAATATCAGACAAAGAGGCTGCTGATGGAATTGAGCCTTTCACATTTGCATTTATTTGAATATGAATTAATTTTCTTTCTTCCTTTTCAAATCAATAAATTGAAACTGAAAATTGAGGGCATATCCACACCTCCTCCCCTCGCCAGAGCAGTAACATATCATATTTTTATAGCATTCATATATAGCAAGCATTACAGTGTGATATTTAAAGTCTTTTCAATCATCCTTTTTTATGTATTCAGTTGTACATTCTCAAATAATGTTCCTTTCTATTGCTGCAATTTTATTGATATTATCAATTCTTTTAATATCTGAATATGTCATCCTCTTTAGGGATGATTTGAAGAACTTGGGTTTTATTGTTAACCACCACCAAAGGTCTTTACTGCCCTCGTGTGGTTGAAAAGTGGAATTGCAGCTTCTTCTGACACTGGTGTAAAATTTAAAAAAAAACATGAAAATATACACCGATCAGGCATAACATTATGACCACCTCCCTAATATTGTGTTGGTCCCCCTTATGTGGTCAAAAATGCTCTGAACCATTGGGCATGGACAAGAGGACCTCTCAGGGTGTCCTATGGGGTCTGGCACCAGGACGTTGGCAGTGGATCCTTTGGGTACTCTGGCTTGTGCAGTGGGGCCTCTGTCAATCAACCTTGTTTACCTGTCAGAGGTCATAATGTTGTGGCTGATCGGTGTACAGTATGCCAGAAAAAGATTTTGTATGTCCCAATACAAAGCATGTCAAATGCATTACGCCAAAAACACCAGGATGTCCGACTACATCTGGTTGCAGTTTGCAGCATCTAAAGCTAACATGCTTTTCTGGCTATTCTACAGGAATGTTACAGCATCTCCCACAAATATAAAACAAGCCTGAGCAGACGGATTCATTTCACACTACCGACTGTGATGAACATTTGTGGAAGATGGTCAAATAAGTTTAAGATGTAATATTATGACAAGGTAGTCGGTTCCAATTGTGTACTTAATGTTTGTAACTGTGCATACATAAGGGCAGCTGCAGTACTTAGTAAAAGTAAAAACAAGAAGTATGTAATTTGGAATCCACTGAATATATTTGACCTCAGAGCTAAATGTAAAGTCAGGGAATTATCAAATTTATTACAAATTATCCTAAGGGGATGTCTGTATTAAATTTTGTGGCAACCTGCCGGGGAGTTATGGATACATTTTACTAGAAACCACAAATGTGAACCTCCTCAATGTATAATAATCTAAACAGGTCATACTACTGAGCTTAATTATGTTTTTCATAGTTGAGCTGATTTGGAAGCAGTCTGACTGGCGACTGTACAACAACCATGTCAATAAAGTATTACATTACTTTGTAGCTGCCATTAATGCTCCAATTACATCCCAGCTGACATCTCATGACAGAGAGTATGTTGCCTCCCATGACCTCTTATAAATAGTGTAGCTGGAGCCCACTGCTGGTCACTTGTTAACCTACATGTACACTGTGAGCCACAACACAAACCGTCCAGCTCTTGCAATTTATACATGTCGAAAAGTACATTTTTTGCAATCTTAGTCTGGATTTTGACTGAATGATAGTTTCCCTGGAATAGTATATGGGTATGATTATTTGGTTTGCAGAATCTGGCAACACTGTTGGAATATCTTACTCTGGATCAAAGCTGTGGACTGACTGATACAGCCAACCTTAGAGCTAAAGGTGCAAGCAGGGTTAGAGAGTGATGCAAGAAAGAGGTCAAGCCTTAAAAAAAGCAGACAAATATAATCACACTACTGAGTATGTGTCAGTAGTTGTGTGTTGATCTTACAGAAATACGGTTGTAGTTCCTCCTGCCGTTACTCCGTCCAGGCTCGATCTCGATGGAGGAGTAGCTGGGAGGCTTCTCTGGCCAATCGCTCCCTCTACCTCCTTTTCTCCTCCTGCTGTCCTCTTCATCTGAGCTCCAGGACCCTCTGCGGTGCTGAGGAGGAGAATAGCTCCTCTCCCTTCGAGCTGCTCTGCTGTGCAGCTCCTCCATCAGGTCGTCTCGGCTTCGGGTACGTGGTTTGGATCCACCTCTCCTCCTGCCATTCGAGCTTCCTCTATCATTCCTCGACCCCCTGTGTGGTTCTCTTCCCCGCCTGGCGTCCCGATCAGAATCATCGCTGTAATCACGCAAGATCCCTCGTCTGGGAGGAGACACGTCTCTGTCTCTGTATCCGCGACTGTCGCGGGGGAAACCAGAGCGGTTGGTGCTGCCACTGGACTGGCTGGACATCCTCTGGCCTCCTCTGGCTCCATCTCTACTACCAGGCACACGCTGGATAATAGGAGGCAAAGTGATCACCCTTCTCTCCACCCCTCTCACCCCCATCTCATCCAGTGCCGACAGCATGCTTGGAGGCCCGGGGGTGTAGGGGACAGCTGGAGGGGGGACCTGGGGCTGCGGGCGAGGCTGTAATGGGTGCATATTTTGGACCATATGTGGAGCCATTTGTGGCGCCATGACATCCAGCCCTCTCACCTGGTTCTCCAAGTAGTCTAACACCTGGTTGGTACCTTGAATGCTGCTACGCATGCTGCCGTTGACATGATGTGGAGGAGGAGGAGGGGGCTGCTGCTGCAGGGCCATGGGAGACAGCTGCATGGGAGCCATGGCGAAGTTTTGCTTGGTTGGGTAGTCTGCATATGAACCTGGGGACAAAGTAACAGAATTCAGAGATGCAACAACAAATGAAACTGCAAATTCATTCGATTTACCTTTTGAAGCAGCAGAAACAAGCTGTAAACAAAACAGCGACACATTTTCATCTTATGGAGTTAAAACTGATGCCAAACAGCTGCAACATTCACTTGGGGTGTTTACTCTCCTTTAAGCTGTGTTTTTGAGCTCAATCAACTCCTGAGGAAAAATATCTGCCTCTCTAACTGCTAATTGTTTATTCACTGTCATTTGGTGCTGGACAGGTCAAGTACAGTGTTTTTTTTAGAGCTCTTTTCTCGGAAAACATCTAAAAATGCTGCGATAACAGTAGTCATAGTGAACCGGAACACAGAGGTTGCACGACAGTAAGGTTAAACACTCCTCTTCTGAGCTAAAGGGAGGCACAGGGTGGGCTGGTCAAAACAAATACCTTCACGTATTCATCACCTTCACTTAGGAGTATTTGCTTTCAGTACATTATGTTCCGTCTTTCACCGTTCTAGTCAATAAACACACCGTGAGTTTACTGACTAAAATCATTTTGAATAGTATTACTGTGCACCAAACAAATAAAAGAAAGCTGTAAATAAAAATGCTCATCAGCTCATCTAGTCTACCCTTCATTATTACAGTGCACTGGGCAACTAAGTTTAGAAGCAACAGCGAATTCTTTGTGGACGTTTTGACCTGAGTTTCGCCTTTTGAGTTACATATAATCTGCACTAACCATCTAATGGGTGAAGCTTGCTGGTGTTGTACACAGCAGTACTCAAGGCTGAACAAACAACAATCACATCCATGTTTTATAGGGAAAAGTAAGGGGCAAGTTACTTTCTATAATCAATATTTTGATTTCATATTCTTTTTAAAGTTGCATTAAAATCCTGTGTTTTTCATTACAGTCATTCAAAAGACAAAAACTGTTCTTGTCTTTGTGTTATTTGCCGATACAAATGTATATAAATGCTGGAGTTTGCATAGCGTTATTGTTTTATTTGACATCTTTGTGTCCTCCAGCTTCTGAAGCCAAACCAAACACACGCCCTTGAATGATGCAACAAAGCATTCAGTGAACGATTCAAGGTAAGTCTCATTGTGCCTTTGTGTCACTCACCTGAATACAGTATGGGGACGCCCTGGGAGGAGGCATTGGAGCTAATGGGAGCGTACATGGGTTGACCGTTCATCCAGGGAGCCATGGCCTTCTGAGCCTCTCGCAGCATCCTGTGCTGCATCACAGCTGGAATAAGAGCAGAGAGGAGAACAGACACAAAAAATCAAAATCAGCGATATCAGTAATTTAGATTTTGATGAGGAGATGAGGAGAAGAAGAATGTGTATTTTACAGTTTCCTGTCCTGACTGGATCATCTCAGTCTGTGGAAGTCTTAAAATCACACAGCAGATATTTACATTTGCACGTTTCCTCTATGTAAAAGAGGGCCTGTTATTTTAATCTGTTTGCATAGTAAAAGTATCAGCCATGTTCCAAACCACAGAGCGTTCTGACAAAAATAAACAAATCAGTAAGTTTGTAGGGTAGAGACTCAACTTAGAATGCTGTATATGTGTTTTTAAATGTGCCATACCACTGATGTGCCTCATGATCATGGGATTATATGACACACAATGACACATCCGGCAGCTGACATTCATTTTCAAAAGAAAGATCACTGCTGCATAGCACAAACAATGCATGTTCTGAAACAAAGAAGGCCAAACAAGTTTTGCACATGAACACAATTAGACTGGCAAAATATGAGCTCCCTGTCCAACAGATTTTCTATTTGTGTCTGGGTATTCGTTTGTGAATGCCAACAAACAGTGGCGGTAAAAGTAAACCAAGTGCATTTACTGAAGTGCTGTTTTTAAAGAAACGCTTGTAATTTATTCGCATTTTATGCTACTTCTACAATGCCACTAAAGAAAACATTGCATTTATTTCACAATTGTAGTTACAAGTTACTTCATGGATTTTATATACAAAATATTAGGTCTCAGTTTATGAAACATGATACATTATTCTAAATTAAATGGCCCTATTGTATTTTAAACTAGTTGAAATTAGATATCTAACATAAAAATACACATGAAATAGAATATTTTTAACATAATATAATATAATGAACACTTTTACTTCTGATACTTTAAGTACATTCTGCTGATAATGCCTGTGTACTTTTATGAAGTTAAGATCAGCATAGATGCAGTACTTTTACTTCAACTTGTGCATTTATAAATTTTTGCGTTGACATTTTTACTTAATAAAAGGTTTAAATACTTTTTGCACCATAGAAATGTCTGCCTCCTGATTTGATTAGGTGAATTTACTTCCTAACCAGCTGCATGTAAACAATAAACAAACAAACAAAAGCATCTCTTCTACCTTTTTCTGGGCAGCAGCATGTCTGAGGACAACATGGACAGCGAACGTAGCAGCAGCACCTCTGTGGGCAGCACTGACAGCAGCAAATACAGAGGAGCATGATGAGCATGAGAGCCCCGATGATGATCAACAGGACCGTCAGCCAGTCTGGAACACATGAGAGGAAAACATATATCACTGATGGATATTATCACTGATATTTCCTTAACATTTTGTGCGTTTTCTTTGATCTTGAGCGCCACAAACTTAAGTAACTGATGCTACTTACGGAACACGATGAGTTTGATTTCTCGATCTGAGTCTCCTGTCGTGTCTCCAGGAGCATCAATGGTGCAGAAATACACACCGTTATCCCACCACATCACCTCAGTGATGACCAGGTCAGCCTCTGTTGACAGAAAACAGCACCTTAGCATTAGGAAGCAGGTCAGGTTTAGATTCTTCTGAAATGGGTCACTACAGTAAAATTCACATAGAAATTCTTCTCAAGCTAAAAGACGTTCAGGAGAGCACAACATCTTTATATATGTTTAAGCATCTTGTTTAACACAGTTTTTGCTGGGGATGTGCCTGATTAGTTGACTAAACAATTAAACACTGCTGCCCTCCCTAGTTGGCACCAGAAATACTGGTTGGTTAAACTAATTATCTGTATATTATCATGTCCAACCCCGGTAACTGTTGCATCTAAGATGTTGTGCAGCCACCTGCAACTAGCCTCCTCTCTCTGTGACACTGTAGCCCAGCAAGGTGTAAAACAGGACAGATGACATTTTGCAAATAGTTTTTTGATCTAGAAAATGAAAATTAAGTTTGGGGTAGGCTGTGTCAAAATAAACTGGAATATAACCAGTCGACGGGAGCAATGTGTAACCACATTTAGCACAGGCATATTTTGTAAGTGAAGAATGTGGTTAACAGTTTCAAATTGCTATTTTGGACAATGCTTGATCTAGTAGTCTAGGTTAAATTCCCATTTAATCAACAAGGAAGTTAGTGGTTAGAAATGTCTGTAGTTAGACTGTGTTTGTTTGAACTGTAGAACACATGTTTACATACCACAATAAAAACTCTTTTAAAGAATTAAGTAAATATGCAAATAAATCAGTGGAATCATCATGATGGGATCAGACTTACTGTTTTGAATAGTAATTTTGCGGTTTCTGTAGTCTGCCCCCAGAATAGGCTCATTGAGGCCCCTCTTCTGGATCACTGTTCGGACCGTGCGCTGGCGGTCTGGGCAGTCGTTGGAGGGGTCCTGACCCAGCGACAGAGCTGCCTGATAGGCTTCAGAAACAGACAAAAATAGTAGAACAGGTTCAATTTATGGAATTTGTTTTTGGGTCAGTGTCAGCACTACTTTGTAAAAGGTAAAAGGAAAAGGTGTAATGATAACATTTGAAGCGAACCAGTTCAGTGGAATAACTTAACACTTAATTAGCACAGAATTCAGTGCTGTATAAAAGAGCCAACACACACAATACCAGTGCCTAGTATTTACACCTGTGCTCACTCTTAGAAAGGTATTAAGACATTTCAAGATACACAACTAAATCAAAAATCTGAATACATTTTTTTTTACGGCTTCTTGAATAACGATGAATTTCTGCTAATTTTGCTGCAAAAATATTGCAAAAGCAGTTGATTTGAACAGCTGAAGTAGGCTTGAATGCTGTGAACATCAGGGGGGAAAAGGATACTGAGGAAAGGATGCAACTATATACACATCATGTAGGTGCATAACATTCTACAAGTCTCAGTGGAAAGAGAGTGACACCCGCACATTTAATCTAAAGCTACAATTCTACTTCAAGTTCAAAACAATTCCATCCAATGCAGCTCTTCATGAAGTCAAAATGTTTAAATCACACTTGCTTTTTAGTAAATGTACATGTGTTACTTTCTTTTTACTGAAAAAAAAATTACATGGCAAATATTTTTTGAAATTAGTTGAATGGACTAAAGAAAAACACAAAATTACGCAATATCATTTGCTGCATTTTTTGGCTGTAGTTTTGTGTGACAAATATTATAAAGCTAATATTTGACCGCAGGCCTCTCTCTGTTTGAAAAAATGCAAGAGTAAACATTACTCAGTACTGTAAATGTATGCATGCACTTTCTCCAACTGGTGGGTTTAACCTCTTAACATCCGACCCTTCTTTACTAAAAAATGTAAAATGTAAAAAAGAATTTCGTCTGTTGAACCCTTCAGGTAAAAATCATGTGATGCAACAATTATGTGCCTCTACAAGTTAAAAGAAACTGCTGTTGAGCTGCTTTACGCACTCAGTTTACAAAATACATCCCTATTGTTGCTGTGTTTTATCATAATACTCTGACATTTCAAATCAGTGGGCCAGTGAGTGTTAGGAGATTAATCATAAAGAGGAAAGAAAGGCCGCAGGTGAAATCATGTTCCAGGAAGTTAGTTTTTTTTTCACCTGGGCACACAAAACTCTCAGTGACTGCTTAATAAGGTCCTTTACTTTGACTTCTCATAGCAGGAAATCAGTCAATACTGTGTAATTTATTTGTCCCATTAAAACACACACAATACAGCTGGAACCCCTGATTAGAGGAGCCATCATTAATATCATTAGTATCACCTGGGCTTGAATTGGAGACACATTTTCTCCATAAAAGAATATTTTTTTAACAAACAGGGTGCTAATCAACACATATTTTCCACCAAAACCATTTCCTTCTCATCACACTGTTTATCAGAAGCACCATCGCTGCATCCTGGACTTAGCACCACCCAGAATAATTGTGACTGGTTCAAAGAAAAACCAACAAGTCAGAGCTCTTAAAACACTGTAGCAGTATTATTAAAGGTGCAGCCAGACCATTCTCCAGTGCTGCAGAATCTTACGGTTGATTCTCAGGAGAGTTTTGATGCATTCACACTCCTACCCCTTTAGTCTACTGTGTATTATGTCAAGATCCAGATCTCATAACGGCATCCATATATAATTATGAGCCTTAAGTCATAATCAGCCCTTAAAATACTCACCCCTCCATACAATACTTTTTTTTCATTTGATGCTGCAGAGAGGTTTTACATTCAGAGTCCTGTGTGGTGATGATTTTGGCAACAAAACCATTCTGGTTAGTTAATAAATGGTTGTAGCTTTAGTTAAATATTCAGCAATGTATGATATATAATAACTTCAAAATCATGAATGGTGGCCATAAAAACTAAACTAGTCCTTGGTGCTCTACATAGTTAGGCTACAAGGAAAAAGTTCACCATCTTTCCAAACATCTGTGCCCCTTTTTAATTAGTTTTCTTCACATCCTTTTGATTCATCAACATTATTGCATGTTAACGTCACACCGTCCTTCCAGCTGCAGCCTCACCTGTGGAGTAGTACTCCAGTATCGGGTCTTTACAGAAGGATTTGTACCTCCAGGTGACCAGGACTTCCTGAAGGTTTGCTGAGGTTGAGAAATCACAGCGCAGAATGACGCTGGCGAACAGCATCGTCCTCCTTTCCATCTCCGGAACAATCACCTGAATGGACAGCAGTTCTGAAAGAAGCAGGAACAGAGCAGTGACATGAGATGGGATGGAGGAAATCTGTAAAACAGCAGCTTGCATGACTCACAACTCAAATTACAGCCACTTCAGACTAAAAAACTCTCAAGTGTTTGCTCCTGAGAGCTGGATCGGTAAGAATCTGACCCGACTGGTTAACAGTTTTACTCCAGAAGTCTTTAACTGCTCTGTATCATTAGAAGCAATAACAGCTGTCAGTCACCATCCATTATGTTGAGCTTAGAAAAACATGCTGATGACAGGAAACTGCTGATGATGAGAGACGAAAAATATTAGTTAAGGTTGAAAGCAAAAGTTAAGAACTTTATCTTGTCTGGGCTTTTCTGGGTGTCTCAAAATATTATCAAAATTAGGGCTGCAATCAATAGTTATTTTAATTTCTAATGATTATTTTGTACTACGAACTGATTATTCAACTGTAATTACAGCTCTGAGATAAATTATAGTAATTACTGTCAATGGGGAAAGTCACAGAAATCATTAAACAAAAGAGAGAGACATTCAGAACTACTAAATTAAAACAACAAAAGGCATCAACAGTGAACAAAATATTGTTATCAATATTCTGAATATGACAAACTAAAGTAAAGGCTGAAATTATTAGCAGATTGACTGGTCGATCAACGGACAGATGAGTAGGCTGCAATCATTTTGATAACTTAAGCAAAAATACCTGTTGGTACCAGGCTTTTAAATGTGTCTTATATGATATGAAATGATCTTTCCTCTTTAGATTTACTGTTGTTTGGACAAAAGAAGTGTTTTGAAGATGATACTTTGAGCTCTGGGAACTTGTGGTGGCATCTTCTAATAATCCATAGACAAAACAATTCATTGAGGAGCAGATGAGGTGCTTGGCAGATTAATCAATATTGAAAATTATCGTTAGGGGTGGCACAGTACAGCTGATTAAAATCATTGATTGTGTGCAATCAGTGTCGGCAGAATGTGGTGAATACATAAAGGAAGCAAAATGGGACCGCACAGTACAAGATACTACACAGATAGGAAAGAAAACTTAATATCAAAGCTTCAAATATGAATTGCTTAACTGTCAACTATTAAATTGATCAACTATTTTAATAATCAGTTAATAATTTTTAAGAAAAAAATCTTTCTTTTTAAGAGAATCTTAAATGTGAAGGTTTTGTTGTTTCTTTGCCTCTCTGACAGTAAACTGAACAAGTTTGGGTTGTAGATGAAACAAGACACTTGAGGCCGTCATTTTAGACACTGATAGAAAATTTGCACCACTTTATGACATTCTATATCATTAGTGATAGGTTGCAACTATAATGATTAGAAATAATCATTATAGTTGCAACCCTACTTAATTTGGCCTAAAAAAGAGTGGTCATTTTCTGACATAGTAAGAAGTGGGTGGTTTTGGCAGTAGTCCATTTACAGTGAGTCCTGATATACATGTGATAGATTCCAAATACAAAACACATCAAAATGTGCTGTGTCTGTTATTATGGATGAGCATGACTACAGAGGAAAATAGGTAAATATCCAGATTAATGGGTACTTTAGAAAACAGAATTACACTCTAGGAAACCTTGTATAAGCGTCTGTGGAGATTTCAGTCATGAATTAAAAGGGAAAAAAACAAACAAGCAAAAAAAGAACTTTAGGGTTTAGGGTTTGACAGATTTTCTATTCAATTAATTATTTTTATACACTTAATGTTCAACATGTGACTATGAAATGATGATAAATGTACAGATAGTCTAGTTTTCTTTAAAATATTTTTTTTTTAAATTAGAAAATCCAATTTAAGCAATAAGATAAATTTGATTTCTGTAGGTTGTGTGGCATGAAAACTGACATTATTTTTGTTTATGGCATCTTTTTTTATTATTATTAATTGTTTCTCTGGTTGTGTTACAGTTTGGATGAGACTTTTTTTAAATTTTTTTTTATTTTAGAGGCTTTCCACAGAAATCTAGAGGTGCAGTCACGTGACAGCAGTCGGCCTTGTCCTGTTTACACCTGTCGATAATTAACCTGAACACTTTACTGTTAGTTTCAACTGTTTGCTCAAAGTGGCGTCTCTCGACATTCCTCAGTATAAACAGGAAAAAAACTGTATATTCATGTCAAGTATAAACTATAGTCGGACTGAGTGTTTATTATAAAGAGTTTAAAGCCTCACCTGTCGGCAGGTGAACCAACAGAAGCGCCATCAGTATCATGTTTCCCATCTCGCTGCTCTTTATCCTCCAGCGGAAGCTTCACTCTCTATTATCCGACAGGCGACAGAAAATCCACGAAGAATCCGGAATATGTGCAGAAAACCGTCATGGAGGCGCAGCTCTGCATAGTAACTAGAGTTTTCCCTCAACACAGCATGTTAGTCCGCCTCTGTTTGCTGTTTGTAGCTGGAAGGAGGGAAGTTGCAGAGACGAAGCACAGAGTCGGAGGTGAATCCTGCCCCTCCCCCACTCAGATACAGGTGACATCACAGGCCACGCCCCCTCTGACAGGTGCAACATGGAGGACAGACACGAGGAACAGACTGTCCCAAAGTCTGACAGAAAGGAAGAATTCACCTCAAATCATCAGATTTTTAGAACTATAACAAAAAACAACAATCTCTGAGTTGCTTGAAAATTACATGGCATAAAATATGGATATTTATGAAGCTATTAGTTTTTGTTTTGTTTTTTATTTCCTGTTGACCTACTTACAGCATTTTTGTTTGTTTGTTTTGTGCAATATCTCAGGAACTATCAAAGAGGGAAGCCTGACATTTTTACTGTCACTTCTCATCGTGCTATTGATTCAGAATCTACACTGTTAGACAAGAAAATCAAATAGTCTCAGTTTATGGTTGAGTTGGGGAAAATAATCATAATGCATAAGTCAACTAGTGATAGTTTCTGAACCAAATGTAGTTGCATGTCATAATAATGCAAAACAAAACATATGGAATACTTTTTAATATCTAGTAATGACTTGTAATTATGATCACATACATACATCCAATCTAGCAGTGTGTCTTTCCTCTAAAAAATATGCTATGGTTAGTTATGAAAAATACCAGTTTTGTGATATTTTTCTCAGGAAGTCATGATCAAAAGCCATCTTTGAGCGCACAATAACAAAAAATATGATAATGCATAAGTCAATTAGTGATACCTTCTGAATCAAATGCAGTTGTATGTCACAATAATGCAAAACAAACCATAAGGAATACTTTTTAATATGAAATACTTGGTCACAAATAGTTACTTTCATTAAATTTTCGTAACTGATTGAGCATCTATGACAAATTGTCCCACAAAAAC
>OMNN01052770.1:7508-29328 GCA_900302755.1 Chromis chromis
GTGGGTGGGGGGTGGGGTATAACAAGTATAAAAGCCCAAACTTCAAAGCATTAATGATGATAAAAAAAGCAACTTTAAAAATCAAAGCAGATGACAACCACTAAGTTAGCAGAGACTACCATAGCTAACAGACCCACAGTGCTAAAAAAAAAAAAAAAAAAGCAATGCTGTCTCAAATGACCACCTCATCACCGTGCACTGCTCAGATTACATAGGAATAGCAGGAATTTATCAAAAGTGATCAGATTTTACAGCCAAAACATGGATTTGATGTAATTCTTTAGGAAGTTGGGAACAAGGAGGTCATCTGAGACTGGTACGTGAACAGGTAATAAAGCAGTATGAACCATGACCATGAACACTGCATCATAGTAAGGATTATGGCTTAATGTTTAATGCTAATGAAAAAGCACACAAAGCATATGGCTGGTTAAGCATGGGTGATGTGGGCGTAAATCATATGTGTGGACACGCATGATCTGTGTAACACCAGATGTTGGCACTCACGGAAATTCACACCGACGACGTCACTGGGCAGTTAAACTTATATTTGAATATTTTTATGAAGATATAAAGGAGGTCCCGTGTTGCCCAGAACACATTTTGTCCGTATTGGATTTGTTTGGAATGGTTGAGGAAGAAAGGAGAGCTGAGAGGATGAATTACACTGAGGAAGGGTGAAATGAGAAAAAGGGGAGCCTGGCTTGTAGCTAAACAAAACCATAAATAAATCAAAGAAACATGTATTAAATCCTGCTTTCAGCTACTTATTACGATAAGATTATTGTTGATTTTGTTCTTTTGCAGCTGCTTACACACTTAAAAAGTCATGTTTAATCAATTCTAACGCTCTTTATAGACAAAGTTTATATTAAAAAGAACATTTTTAGTAACAGGAAAGAAGTGAAAGAAAGATTAGAGTTTGAAGAACTGATTTGGGTCGGTGTGTCATCCTATGTAAAGCTCTAGGTCTGCGTGTCCATCCAACTCTTGTGTGCTCCGACTGGCGCGACTCCATCAGACATTCACGGGTAATCTGTAATCTACTGGAGGTTTGGCCTAAATTCCCAAGAGGGCCTGATTTCCATGTCCAGGAGGCCTCACCCCACCCCGGGGGGAAGGCTGTGGGCCTCCCTGAGCCAGCTGGCAGAGCTCTGGAGAGTACCAGCCAAGGTCTGGGATTCAGTCACTGAGACAGCTGTAGGGCTGCTTCATTCACAAACCATGGTGAGTGTGTTTGTATTATGTGTGCATTAGTGAGGAAGCAGCGCTGCCTCACAGCAACTAGTTGGGTTGTCAATGACGACAAAGAGTGTCTGTGAGAACGATCGAATGTGGGTGTATTTGCCCTTGTCTTTTGAAAGCATCTCTTATTTGTAATTGTGTATTTTGTGTGCGTCTTTGTGTACCTGTCCTTGCCGTTCTGGATGCCCTGGCCCAGCGTGGCTCTCTCTGTCAGAGGAGAGTTCCGACTGCGACCTGTACCGGTGGACAGGATGCTATTCTGCAGGGAGAAAGTGGAAAAATAAAAAAGAATGTCAGAAAAACAGAAATGATTGAGACTGGAGGAGCAGCGGACAGTGGACGAAGGAGTAATGTCCTCAAAGGAAACCAGGTGTTCCTGGAACAGCCTTGAGCAAGATTCCCAATCAGCAAGGACGAGCAACTTAATTTACTGAATATTAATTAAATCACTTAATTATCCCTTCAGAGAATTTTCTGTATTAAATTAAATTTTCTGTCGCTTTTAAAAGTTACACTCACCTCAGTATTTTTGAATTTAAAGGCTCTGCATTCCTACACATTCGTTTTCCATTACAAATTAGCACTCTGCTGCAGCTGAGTTATACAAGAACTTACATAATGTCACCAGTACCCACATATAAATATTAAAGTCAATCTGCCATGACAGGTGTGATATAACTAAAGAAAGAGATTGAGCACCGTCACATCAAGTCACTTCAATAAAAACATCCTTGGACACCTGGATTACTGTTCTTGTCCAAACTAGACCTTAATAGTAATTCTAAACTTGAAAAAACATTTGTTAGTAGATGACACAAGGCACATGTCACAAGATACTGATGTTTGACAACATTAAGACAAATAAATCTCACAGTCCTCTAACATTTTGTTGGCAGAAACTTGTTGAGTAAGTTCTAAAGCAGCCTTGGGGGTTGGTGCCAACTCAGTGGATGACAGAGCAGTGTAATAGTGAGAGAATAAAACAGGACTTCCTCCACAGAAGACGAGGCTTATTTATACGTTCAATAAGGAAGATCTGCTCGCTCTCATTCTGTCTGCACTCCTCTCAGTAAATACGGGTTTTCCCCTCTGCTCTATTCTCTTCCGTTTTCTCACGTTGTCAGAATCACTTCACATTTAACCTCAATAACGCATCCATATGATCTCTGCTCTTTAAAAACACAGCAGGGGACCCACAGGTGTGCATGATTACATTAATAATAGCCCATTTCCTTTTAGCTGCTTTAGTGGCAGGGTCCCGTTACTGTTCACACTGGCTCCCTGTCACACCGTATTAATAAATGGTATTAGTAACACCTCTGCTTTCCCTACAAAACAAGTCTAAATGTATCCAAGCTGTAGTTTTTGAAACAAGATAAAAACTTTGTAAAGGGGCGTATATACGCTGAACAAATCTAACACATTGAAGAAATGGCATCACTTGACTATCACACAAGTCTAACACCAGACAACAACGACAACAGCAGCATTATCCAATCACTTACAAGTTGCACACTTCCACTTCCTTTATAGTTTAATGGTTATCTCTTTTTATTTAGTTTAATCATTAACTAGCTTTAATTTTGATCTTTGGACCACAGCAAAAGACAAAGTATAGCTGCTACGAGCCTATACAATGTGTATATATGTGTATATTTTCTTCTGTATCTTGTGATACAGGTGATGTAAGAATCATAATACGCAAATCTAGCTCTTTCAATTTTGACAGAATGTGAATGTTGAAAACATCATGGAAGCAGTGTGGGTGTTGGGTCTCACAGTGGAGGGCGTGGCACTCTTCTTGCGGTCTAAGGAGACCAGAGGGCTGGCCGGCACCTTGGTAGTGGAGCTGCCTGATGAACTCTTCCTCCCAGAGTCCTCCGCTGCAGACCGGTTGTCTGCTTGGCCTCCCCTCTTGGAGTAGGAGGAGCCTAGAAAAAGAGAGAGAGTGCTTTAGAGAGACCATAACAATAGGTTCAAACCTTGGATATCACCACCGTCTTCTGCTCTGCCTCTCGTTTGTCACTTTTCTTTTCATTACCCTACTCTACCAGAGATCCGGCTGGCAGATTTCTTTCATTCTATCTGCTCTAGCAACCCTCCACTCTCAAATTAATCTTGTGCCATTCTTTCATCACATCTTTGTCACCCACACAATCATTCTTACATTAACCTTTATTCCTGCATACATCATGCCCTCGCTGCTCTACCTGCCACTTGTCCATTCTTCCTTAGTCAAATAACATTATCCTTTACCTTCCATTCTTTTGTAACTTGACTGCATGCTTTAAAAAAATGCATGAAATCATCACAATGTGTCTCAAAAATGCAGGATTTTCTACTTGAACTATTTCCTGTTTCCATCCTTGAGCTCCTGACATATTACCGCCTCAATCTGATCCCCATCTTCAATCCACTCTCAGCTTTCCCCTTCCCCCAACACACACCAATCTCACCCTGGTCAGTGGCTCTGCGGTTCTGAGGCTTCTGGTTGGACGACACACTGCGCTGTACCTTAGAAAGACAAGATAGACACAAGTCAGTGCAGTATTCTTTCTGTCACAGAGTGTTTACACACACATTAGGATATAAGTATGGGGGCCAAGACCTATGCTTACAACCACTGTTCATTTATAGAGCTTTTCAAACACTTAAAAAAAGAAACACTGCCACACTCAAGCACCCGCGAAGGCTGTGGTTTGCTGTAGTTCATGTGTGCTGTAGGCCTACGATCAAGAACCTAAAAATAAGATACATCAAAGTAGATGTAGAGTAGAGCAGAGTGTTTTTGGATACAAAGACATGACCCAAGTCAGCGTACTTGTGACACTGGCTGGAGTCTGGAAACCTCATTGTGCGTTAGTAGAAGATATTATGTGTTCTCATTATACCTTATGAGGCGGGGAGGGGGCATTTATGTTGCTTACATCACTTCCTGGTCGGGGCTTGATGCAACCTTCATCCAGCTGAAAAATAGAAACAGAAAAAAATATAACAGAGGTTTAATACAATTGTACGGGCAGGAAAAAAGAGAAATACTGAAAGGTACAAAATCAAAATATATAATCACAAACTTGTTAAACTGAGTAAAAAATATGCAAAATATATGAAAGGATTGTCAGTTTAGCAGTGCAAAAGGAGAGTATGCAAGTGTATGTGTGAATGAGAGAGAAAAACAGTACCTCAGAGTTCCTATAGTCCAGAAGCAGGTATGTAGCCATCACATCATTATACTTTTGGTTCACCAGCGAGTCCTGGATCTCCTCCTGAGAGAATCCCATCTGCAGCATGATGTCTGCACACACACACACCAGTTTATAATTAGAATGTGGACTTACTGTAGGTCCATATTTCTCCTAAAGATAAATCATCTGTATGTAAGAAGCAAAAAGCACCTGTACTCTAGTGTGTCTGTGTGTGTGTGTGTGGGAAAAGAGAGGAAGAAATTGATCATTTTGGAGTGTTTCTGTGCGTGTGTCTCTACCTGTCCTCCTGGGGTCCTTATAATCTGGCTGAGGTTCAATGTAGGGTTTGAGTTCCTCCTCCTCGTAGCCCACATTCATCCACCGGTCCCTCATTATCTGCTGCTGGGAGCAAGCCAAACAGACAGATTCAGGAGGAAGTGACATGTCATAAAGAACAAAAGGGCAAAAAGGAGAGGGGGAAGAAGAAACGATAAAGAGAGGAGTGGGTTACTACTATTTAATCTTCACCAGGGGTTTTCTCATGGGTATATTTACTGTCACTGCCCAAATAAGTCTCCCTTAAGACAGAACTAGCAGTGTGACAATTCAGAGATTAGCATTTTTTTTCTCCACACAACATTCTTGGACATAGAAAGACAGCTAATCAACACGGACATTTTTTTCAACAGCTTGCATAAGACAAAAGTTGTGAGCAATCACAGCAGGATTAAAAGACACACTCCTGATCTGAACACACACAAATTCTAAAGCAGGTGTAAATGAAAAGTCACAAGACTCATTTCTAACACTGAAGCTTGAATTCACTTTACAGTATTATTACAGAGTTGTCTAGCACTGTCAAGACAAGGATCAAAAACAGTATCTAAGTAGGCAACACTAAAAACAAGATACAGCAATGACTGTTTTTTAAATTTCCTGGTTATCTAAGTAATATTTTTCTCCAAACAAGTGACTATCTAGCTACATTTCATACAACCTCATTTAGTATCTCATGAATGTCAAACTAACAAGTATTTACGATGCCTTTAAAAAGCACTTTACACTTCAGCAACACTTTCACATATAGCTGCTGAAACAAGTCCAGGTATACATTACTCTTTGTGCTGCAAACTCATTTATATTAGAAGCAAAAGGTCACATACAGAATGTCTGCAGGGTTTGTAAAGTTACAGCTAAAGGACTAAAATGATCAATTTACAGTAAAGCAAATTCAACAACTGCAATAAATAGGATCACTGTGAGTTTGTTGTGCAGTGTGGCGTACCTCGAGGCTGCCTCTTTTGGAAGGGTTCAGGATGAGGAACTTTTTGAGCAAGTTCTCACAGTCGGTGGACATATAGAAAGGAATCCTGTATTTACCACGCAGCACGCGCTCTCTCAGCTCCTGGAGATGGAAAAATGCACGGGAAGTTAGCAGAGGGCTCCAAATATCCACATCAAAACAAACACTCCTATTCTCTCAAGAAATTAAAGTTTTTTAACTTTTAAAAAAAGCAACTTGACTGTCCAACATTAATAGTTACTTTTGATCAATTTTCAGTTGTGTGTTTGTGCATATGTTGGATATGTTATTAATGCTTAAAAAATAAAGAAATAAGTCCGAGTCTCATCTGTATTCAAGTCTCTATTTGGCTAAATCTGATATGGCTTGAATTAGCCAAGATAGACATTAGCTGCAGTTACACAGTCAGTCTACCCCAGGGCAGCTGTGGCTACATACGTAGCTTATCACCATCGAGTATGGAGTGAATGAATAATGCAATGTAAAGCATCTTTGAGTGTCTAGAAAAGACAGAAAAGCGCTATATAAAACCAATGCATTACTATTATTATTATTACTACAGCTCCAAATGAATTATAGTTTTGTTAAACAAAACACAGTGACCTCAGCAAAAGCCGGTTAGCATTTCAAAAGGCTAAAATTCAAACAGGGCTACCGCATTGAATCTGGGTGATATGAGCACAACATAACATTCATGCACTCTCTGGTATTTTAATTATGCTGATATTTGATTCTTTAAACTTTCATATCAGTCACCAGCCACAAATGACATCACAATTTCACAATGTCAACTTTATCTACATATAACTTCATAGTGTCCTGCTGAACTTATTAAACTCTCTAACAATGCTAATCTCATTGGAGGGTTTTTGTTATCCATCATGCATTCAGACGTCCTCAATACAGCAAAACTGAGTCACATCAAAATGGCAGATTAACCATTTAAAGTGCACCTTTATTTTGTCAGTGCATCAGTCTGACACATTGGAAAAGGTCTATATTATATCTAGCATCCAGCAGAGTCAAAAACAAAGAAGACAATGAGGCTCCTGCCTGTTAAATAAATAGTAAAATCAGTAACGTAGATTTTAAACAAAACTCCAAACAGCAGGAGGTAGTGCAAAGCCTATATTGTGTTTTGCAGGCCTCTTAATATCTATACCATCACATTCTATGTCATATCGCCCACCTAAAATGTGTCTGTACTTCCAGAATGAGTCATGTGGCCACTGACTGCACAGTGTGATAGGTGGTGTGAACGATTGTGGATAATGACTGCTGATGTTTAAAAACCCAACACAGTACCAGGTATATTTGTCTGTTTAGTGCAGCACACCATGAACCACCCATTTGAAAGTTAAATACTTGAGCTGACTTTTCAAATATAACAACTTTTACACATTCACTTTTTCTTGAGTTCAGCTTCTGCATTCTGAAGGGCAGGAGGAACAGAAACCAGCATGACAAATACTACAGCCACCCACAGAATACAGACATCCACTTATGTAATGCACATCAACACATACACAAACACAGACACACTTTCTCTTTTTTCTGACCTTGAGGTTTTGTCCGTCGAAGGGCAGCGAGCCGCTGACCAGTGTGTAGAGGATCACTCCCAGGCTCCAGACGTCCACCTCGGGCCCATCGTACTTCTTGCCCTGGAAGAGCTCTGGGGCTGCATAGGGTGGGGAGCCGCAGAAAGTGTCCAGCTTGTTCCCCAGAGTAAACTCATTACTGAAGCCAAAGTCTGCTATCTTGATGTTCATGTCTGCGTCCAGCAGCAGGTTCTCTGCCTGCAGACAGACAGTGTGTGTGGGGGAGAGAGGTTAGAGGCAGAAAGACAGATTTATAATGTACAGAGCAGGAGGATGTGAAGGAAAACAGGAAGACATAAACAGAGGAGAGAAGGAAACATTATTAATAAACAGGGATGTATTACCAGATGCAATAGCCAAGCTACTGTTTTTTTCACCTTGTCAGTCTGTTTGTCTGTGTCTTTATGGCAAAATGTGGTTTCTGGACACGCATACTGTAGTGCTTATGACCACAAAGGTGGTTGTGAGCCCTCTGGTGGTATTTATATTCCTATTTGTGGACAGACTGTATCAACACAATAGCATCTCAACTGTCCAAAATGCAGTCAAACAACTTTACAGGGGTGTAGTTGAGATCAAACTGAAGTCTGAGTATGAAGATGGGTGTGGTCTGGCTGAGTACTGAGTCCTGATGTAATACTGTAGTAATTACTACATAAGTATTAAGTACTCATGGCTCAAAACGTGAACATACTGTTAGGCGACGGGGCTGCTGTGACCCCATTGCAAGATGGTCCCTAGTTTATTCCTCAATACTACGTGTGTCAAGAAATGGAACAGATACTTAAGATTTGCTTTTGTGTGATATGGTAATGTGATATTTATTTTCATGCATACAGAACCCCTTTCTCCATTTTCCTCCTTCACACAAAGATCAGAGCTACAGAGAGCTTAAAGCTAGGTTGAATAGCTGAAAAAACAGATTAACAAACAGGCCAGCTTGTCATCCAGCGTCAGTGTAACAAAAATCTTCTGTGACATGCAAATGAGTTTGAAGATAACAGATTGTATGTTGTGACGGACAGTTACCTAAAATACCTTTCTTTGGGAAAAACTGCTGGGTGAAAAAGAGGGCTTTCAGAATAATGGTCTGAGGCCTACAAGCAGCACACAATGGACAAAGTGAGCTACCACAGTTTATTCCTGTGTGTGTGTTTGTGTCTTTAAGCCTGAAGTGAGCCAGTGAGCAAGGAGGCTGGGGTTGCCTAGCAACAGGTGCGCTCTCCTTTTCACTTGCTCTGAATACTCTGCAGCTTCTGTGTGTTTGAGTGTATGTGAGAGTGTGCATGCACATTAAATACAACACTGACATCATCGTCTAACCTCTGATGAAAATACAAAATAAATGAACACTGGCTTTAATTTCTTTGGTTGGCATTAATCATCCATTTCTAATTAAGATTAACATTTTAAGTCGGCCAAATGACAAAAGAAAACTCTTTGATGTTTCTTCTTTTTTAAAGGAAAAGAACCTTGAGTATTGCAGATAGAGCAGTACAAACCATATATAGGACATGATGGCAGCAAGTCTGGGGTTTTCATCTTGGGACCCAAACAGAGTTTTTTTAGTCTCACTGCAAAATGCACGCTCATCAAAATTTGCTCTTTCAGTGTAGGATCTACCCGAGTTAAGCCTGTGTTGGATTTTTCATTGCAAGCCTCAGATCAGGAGTGATTAAGATGATGTGCAGGATGCCACACATTACAATAATGAGAACTGTATGCCCACCAGAAACCTCTTATTTTTTCATAAATTACAACCATCATTACCTTCTGGAAGTGCAGAAAATGTTTCACAGCGTTGGTCAAAGCACTAAAATGTATATTAAAAAGCCAAAAATGACCACTCATAGGAAAAAAATAACTACTTTGAGACGGGAGCTTCCTGTATGGTTACAGTAACAGCAATCATGATAATGTCTCGTCTACAGGTCTGCCTGATGGAGCAGTAAGAGGATTTGTGACGCTGCATAATACTCAAAATGATCGGACAGCGTTGGATCTGTGTGTGAGCATTGTGTTCAATTTGAACTGACTGGAGAAAAAGCAAACCAATAAGGGACATAAGAGGAGAACACCATACAAATTTAAGCATGTAAGTGTGTTTAACCCCCCGTTCTAAAAGAGGGACATTATATCATCATTGTGATTAACCTCAGTGTTGCCTGTTCATGGGGGCAGGATTTCATTGCAGAGAGTCAAATCATATAAAGATTAACGCTGAAATTCTGAGAGAGATGGAGCTTGCTGTGACACTCGATGTAATTCAATAATGCGTGTGTTCTCACCTTGAGGTCTCTGTGTACTATACACTTCTGATGGCAATACTGCACTGCTGACACAATCTGGAGAGTGACAAAGTGAGACAGAACGAGGGAGAAGTAAGAGGAGATAAAGGATGACAAGAGGGACAGGTTGACGAAAAGACACTGAAAGCTCTTCATTAGGATTTCATCAGGAAGCAATTATAAAGAAGCAATAAGGATGGAAGATTTAGTTGTTTATTTTAATGTTAAATAGTCATTAAAAGCATATAAACAATTATTTTAACAATTATTAAGGCTCTTTTAAACCACTAAAATAAGCTGACAACTGCATATCTTGGATTTATGTAAAGTGGATCTTAAAAAATTACATTAAAGCCACGATAGACAACTGTACACAAGCTACACACCTTTAATCTCAGTCCAACTTGACCTCAAACACACACAAAACATATACAGTGGTGGTATAAATGAACACTTTTCCAACACATACCTGTCTGAATTTGGCACGGGCTTCTTTCTCCTTCATCCTGCCATGGGCCACCAAGTAATCAAAGACCTCTCCTGGGAGACCACAGAAACAGGAGGAGAGCAGATTTAGTGTTGGAACCTGATACTTGTCTCCTTAAAGCCCAGAATTTGGGGTCAATGGGAAACTGAATGAAACGTTGTCCTTTAAGAACCCAAGTATGAGCACAGTGTTTTAAAACTGTCATTATTTAAGGCTCTTTGACTTAAAATAACACAATATAAACTGTCAGTCCATCATTTTCACTGATTTTGAGGGTAAATGAATACCGCTATCATCAAAATACTGACTCAGAGTACTCCAAAAGGATTAATAGATTTACATGGGCTATTGTATACAGGGATTTTCATAAAGAGGAAGCTAATTTTCAATTGGATAAATAAATTATATAAAAACAAGAGATCACTGCTAACAACCCCACCAACAAAAGTCTTAATAGCCTGTGCATTAATTTTTGTTGGCTGGAGACCATTAGCTTATTATCTAACATACAGAGTGCCAAGCTTCAGGGGGAATGATTTCACAGGGACATGCACTTACCTCCACTGGCGTACTCCATTACCAGGTACAAAGTCTTCTCTGTCTCTATCACCTCAAAGAGCTTGACTGCAGGTGGAGAGGGAAAGGCAAAGAAAGAAGAGGGGGAGGGAAAAGTAAAGTGGAGGGAGATGCAGGAGAGAAGAAAAGGAGGAGCAGCGGAAAAAAGAGTTGAACAAGGAGTGAAAGTAGAAATAGAGACAAAACAGAAGAAGGATTATTATCATTCAGCTTGAATATATGACCTTCAAAGACTGATTAAGTTTGGTTGTCAGTGAGTGTCGACAGAGTGGAAACTCATGTTTCAGTCTGACTCACCTATGTTGGGATGATTCAACATCTTCATGATCCTCACCTCCCGAAAGAGCTGCGAGAAACAAACCACACAGAGTTCTGTGTTTAAAACATTTAGATTTTTCAGGTTCCAACACAGTTTACCATTTGTATCATTGCAAAGACTCCAGAATTAGTGTTTGGTAAAATGACACTGAAAACACAAATATCCACTTCCTGTTTATGAGCATGTGGTTCAAATTACTTGTAAAAAACAAAACAAAACAAAACAAACATGGTTAGTGACGACATATCTCTATCTAATTCAAGCAGTACTGGGATCAGTCCAAGGTGAGGTTCTCTTTAGAATTTCAGCGTTAAACACAAATGATAAGTAAAGTCCTGTGGACAAGTCTCTTTCTGTGATGTAAGAGGAATTTATTTCCTCTTTGAGTCAACAGATATCATCAAACCAGGCTGACTGGATGCTTTTTTGGACACATTACCATTCATCAACCAATAACTTCTAAAGTTATAAACAAGTTTAAATGCATCTCTATTAGCGGCAAAGTAGCTGCTCAGTCTGTAATATTTGCTCTACGGCAAGTATTTGCTGTGCTTGAAAGGTATTAAAAACACCTTTTCATGCAGAACTTCAACATCACTTAATATCTGGGACCAATAGAGTGCTTTAAATCTGAACTTTAAAGCTAAATTTACATTTATCTCAACTTTGAAGAGGCCTATGTAGGCACCGTAGCTATTTAGCAACCCCTGAAAACGCAACTACAATTTAACATGTCTGTGAAGATTCTCAGTCCTCCAGGTCATGGTTATCCTTGTAGTTTCAATCGTAGCATCTGGACGTGCTTGAGTTAGCTCGAAGACATTTCACCTCTCATCCAAGAGGCTTCATCAGTTCTAAACTGACTGGATGGGAGTTCCAGATTTTATACTTTTCATGAGCCATTAACAATATTGAAACTCCAGTCTGCTGGGTGAGTGTTGCCCATAATGAGGTGAGGTCAAACAAACAATACATTTATACTTTTGACTTGTATTGACTGTGTAGCTAAACGTGACACTGACAAAAAGAAAAAAAATACATCAATGATTCATAATGCTCTGGGTGTTACAATCTTTCATTACTGTGAAGACATACTAGTTTGAGTCAAATTCACATACAGTGTTCTGTTGCTGGTAATGCTTATTATGACACCACATTTGTATTAATCTACAGCAGAATAAAAAATAAATTACATACACCTCTTTCAGAAATCATTGACAAAATTACAGTGCCGGATTCACTGAGCTTTTTAAATATATATTAAGGATATAGATTTTCATCAGAAATGAATAAACTTGGGATTGAGTGAGTATTAAGACTGTATTGTCGAATTTAGTTTCTTACATTAAACTATAATGTCAATTCTGGTCCTCGCTGAAAGTGGATTTACATGCGTCTTTTATTCAACATAAGGCTGTACAACGGTCAGCATTTATCACTGGATTAACATGCTGGGCTTGTCAGTGTCTGTGCTTCGTCCTAACATTAACGTCTCGTGCTGTGTGTGAAGTGTGTATTCTGTGCCTTATGTCTGAGGACGGATGGTCTGTGCGTTCAGTGAGCATACATGGTTAAGAGTGTGTGCGTGTAAGTGGACAGACCCCACCCTGCCACGATCAAAAGAAGTAATTGCAGCTTGTTTCCTGTAATTAAAACTCTCTCTGAAAACTAGACCACTTCAGAAAGACAGAGAAAGAGGCGGGGAGAGAGAGAGAGAAAGACACATGGGGCAGGAAGAGTGGCTTAAAAATGGCTTCTGAGAAACGGGATAAGAAGGACTGAGGTTTGAATTTTGTGCGTGTGTGAAAGAGAAAGAGTCGGAGAGACCCACCTTCTGCAAACTGGAGGAGTTGAGCTGTGTCTTATCTATGATCTTTACAGCCACCTAGAAGCAAAACAAGAATGTGTTCATTTATCACTGCTCTTTTATTAATTTATTACACTTGCTGCATCAGGTTTGACGCATCTTGCTCACACAGACCTGCACAGCCTGTGACAGCACAGCACAAACACACTGCTATCTTTTGTGGACACACCACACACACAAAAACAGAACGATACAATCTCGCAGCATTAAGTGATAAACACACAATCACAGCAGGCGATAGTTGCATAATAGGACAGAATACAGATACACACAGAGCTGAGGCATGGCTTTTACCCATGCCACAATAAAGACTACAGTTCATAATCCAACAGTGGTCACCAGAAAAGACGACAGAGAGAGATTAAAAACTCAGAGAAGGAAAGACAGAAAGAAAACATGAGAAAAATAAAAATAGAGAATCAGACAGATGGGAGGGATTCAAAGTGAGAGCTGTAGAAAAAACAGGAGATGACACGGAGCAAGAGGAAAGAGGACATGAAGGCAGGGAAACAAAGAATTATCTCTTCACAAGGACACAGAAAAGGGAGGTCTGCTTCTCTCTCCCATTTCTATGCTTCACTCTCAGCTAACTTCTTTCTTTCACTCCTCTTTCTGGCTGTACTCATCTGTCTGACTCTTTCATGCCCTCTGACTCTCCCTTGTTTTCTTTGTGTGTGTTAGCCAGCGAGTCACATGGAGTGTTATCAGGGTGTCAGGCACAGAGCTGTCACACTCTGGCTGAGCCCGCCCAGCCCTCCCTCCACCTATAACACGTAGCTCCAGAGTTGACTTGACTGGGCATCAGACAGAGCTCAGCGTGCAGACACAGCTTTTCCCTTAAAGGACTGATCACTACGTTACATCACATCTGGAATTCACAGTAAGCCAGAAATATTTGGGCTTCTCTATTCAGGCTGACAATGGTGATCTAAATCTCCTGCAGCAGATGTACCGTCTGTAAAGCCTTGCAAGCCTCAGATCAGACCACACCTACTGTGTATCACAGCGTGAAACCCTCCTCTATCCTCAGCAACCAGGAAGCAAGATTAACATTTAAACATTAGCCAAACATTTACAGTGTGTGGCTTTACGGCATTGTGGTTAAGTAATAAATAAAATTCATCAGGTTACGTACTAACAGTTTCGTATGGCATGTCAAGGCAGTTTGTTGTTAGATTAACTTAATTTTGTGGACAAAGTCTTAATGTTTCTCCTTTTTTAGCATTTCCTGAATTAGTTAATAAAACACTGACAACACTGTGCTTCATTAAAGTGGCAACAGACAACTTCTCAATTTTTCCTCTTTGCGTTTCCCAACACAAAGCACCAAAACAAAGGCGCTATCCTCTTCCTGTTTTGGTTGTCCTGTAAATCGAGCATTCACTTTCCCAGGAGTTTTCGTACTCAGACGCAGACAGAACTGCATAGTGAAATCGAGGTTTATAGCTTATTATAACTTCAAAACATGTCTGTAGTAGCCAGGAGTGAAGCGCTTCTCCAGAATTTGAACAAAGTGGCTAAAAATTAAACTCACAAGCTCAAAAAGTCAGAATGAATGCAAGTAGAACCACAGGGTAATATTAAAGCTCACAGTGAGCATGACTGCCTACCTCTTTTCCAGTGAGGACATGTCGTGCCAGTTTGACCTTGGCGAAGTTGCCTTTGCCGATGGTTTTCAATAACCGATAGTTACCAATGTGCGGCTGCTCATCTGATGTGGTCGTGGCAACGGAGTTCCGACATCGCGGCATGCTGGAGCGGCCAGATGATGACTTGGACTCCTGGAAAGAGAGAAGGCAACATGTGAGTGTAACTGGTAGGCAGAGAGTGACAGGAGAAATATGATGTAGCAGAAATGAAAAGTGATTTTATTCCAGCTGTGCTGAAAACACTCTGTACTGGACACTTAAAGCTTTTAAGGACACATTTTTAACAAAGCTTTTCATCTCATGTTCTTTTTCCTTTTTCTATGTCTAGTGTCACGAACTGGGCCATTTCTACAGTTTAGCCATTATGCTATTTCTTGGAATAGATTCAGTCAGAAAAAAACACACTAACAAAACAGACATTGGCTTTAAAGCAACAGATAATCTCAGTCATTGTTAACAACAATTAAAGAAAATATAACTTATACGCTTACGAGTAATGGATAAATATTTGGGACCAGCCCTCGTCTGTAGTTTGTAATAAAGGCTTATTAAAGGCTTATTACAAACTACAGACGAGGGCTGGTCCCGAATATTCGAATATCCAAATATTCGGTCATTGTGGTGGTATTCGGATAGTAATTTTAATATTCGAATAGTCGTGCGCGCCCTCGCCGAGGCTGTAGTACGCGGACCTACCAACTCCGATGTCAAGCACCACTTCGCCCGTGTTAGTATAATAGAATAATTGTATTCCAGGTCACCTCCACCCCACCCGGCGCACCGCTACGGCTCGAGCCGGATATTCGAATAGTCGTCATTAATTTGACCCAAATATTCGAAGAACGGCAACTACTATTCGGAACAGCCCTACTACAGACATGTAAAAGCACATATCCAAGATAAAACTAGTAAAACTGAACAACTCGTAACAGCCACAAGTTCAACGAAAAACAATCAAATCCAATTTTAGAAAGAAATGAGGTCTTCTGGAGAACAAGAGTTCTAGGTTACTGTTTTCAGGTAGGCTTTTCCAAATAATACTGAATCAACTGCCTTCAGACTTCTACATGATTATAATCTCTGTAAACAGCTACAAAAATGAGTGGGCTGCACTTCGTCAAAGAAAAACACAAACTTATCACTCAAAAAACTTTGTGAGAAAATTACAGTAATGTTTTTCAAATGCTGAAACTGGAAGCTGCCCTTTTTTGAGCCATAAACACCATTTTGGAGAAAACAACAAATGTACTCTATACACACAGAGAAGCTATGAATAACTGGGAAGAAAATGCACTGATTACAAGGAAGTGCTGGAAAACTAAACAGCACTTTACCTCCATGTTCCGTCTTTTTGAACTTGAGGTTAAAACTACCAAATCTGCAGGTGCATCGTATTTGTTCCAAAGTTTCTAACATTTGCTTGTGGTATTTACCGGAACATCATGCTGGTTAATATTTGGGTAAGTGCAGATGCCGGTAAGAAGACTGCTGAGCAATAAAACTATGAAACAGTCTGATAACACTGGTTCTGTTTTGTGCTGTCAAAGTACACATGCTGTCACTGTGAGCTTGATTTTCTTACGGTCACTGTTTTACTGTGGTTAATGTTTCATATTGCAGTCAGTCATGTCCACACACAGCACTTGTCTATTCATAAAGCGTTCATACTGTCCTTCAGACAAATCAAAACGTAAAATATTTCATCTCCTCTTCTTTAACTGAATCTTGGTGAGTATAATTTGAAATTCCATAATGAATGTAAATCCTGATGGAGGTTCTTTATGCGGCTTCTGCCAGGCCAGTTATGTAAATTATTTGAATAGCGTCTTTTTATAGTAACACGGGAGTAAAACTGCTTCGGTTTAGTTCAGCAGACAGTAGGTCCTTCGAGTCAAACACACACACCCAAAAAAAGAAAACAAAACCTTGCTGTGCTGGCAAGTCTTGCATGGTTGGCAAGCGATTGGGTTTCAACTCCAGGAAAGGGTCACGGCAATTGTGTGTGTGTGTGTGTGTGTGTGTGTGTGTGTGTGTGTGTGTGTGTGTGTGTGTGTGTCTGCATGCATGTGTGTGTGTGTGATCTGAGCGGACAGGTGACGGGGATCAGGGTCAGAGGAGAGGACGACTGGCTCCAGAGTGACGAGATGCAAACACACACACACACACTCAAGCTGTGACACAAACAGCGGTGCAAAGATACTGGAATATACACACATGGGTGGACACACACAGAGACATGAGCTGCACACACCTCTCAAAGATCTGACACCATTGGGAGAGTGAAATTCACACTGCTGCTGCGACGTGAAGAGGTTCGAACAAATCGTCTTATTCTTTTGTTCTCTCCCTCCAACACCGACCAGTCATTTTATTCACCTAATTATCTCCCTCTTGCTTGAACAAATTAGAGGCTTTGCTCTGTCTTGCAAATTACCCACAGACCACAGTTTTATCAACACTGACTTCCCTGTTACCAAATCGTAGGCCATGGGAAACAAGCGTGATTACTTCACTGTCTTTGTGTGTTTCTTGCTCCAGATGGGATGATCTAATGTCTGCTTCCCCCCCCTCACACAAGCATCCTCATGCTGACAGTGCAGACCTGCATTAAGTGTAATAGGCCAGATTAAGCTTCAACACAAGCGGGGATTAAAAACAAATGACAGCTACATTAAACCCACTGGACAGGGGGAAGGGCCTTATGTGGTCTTGTGTGAGGGGCGAAGCAAATGATTTTTATTTTTGGAACGTGTGGGAGAGGGAGGCAGACAAAATGTCCTATATGGCCACTATTTGACACAATGAGACCCCGTCTGACTGTGCAAAGCTGATTTCTAGATCAGCTGGGCTGTCCTCAGAGGTCCAAGTGACCTAACTCCCTCTGGCAGTGACTCGCTGGGCTTTACATTGATCTCACTAGAGTGCTGCTGTCCAAACAAAACATTTGCATCTCCCAAGGGTTTCTAGAAATTGATAAGCCATCCTATTTGGTCTAGTGGAATGCAATTTAATATATAGTTGTGTTTACATAATTTCTTACAGACACTGAAGATGCTTGTGAATGATTCTTACTTCTCTTGGAAAACAGCAGTAAAGATAGTAAACTGCTGTGGAAAATGAGAAATATGTACACACGTAATACCATCATGACTTTTTCGTTAACAGCATTTTCTGCTTTATGCAATAACCTGATTTCATATAGCTGACACCAAGTAGTCTAAAAAATGTTTCCATGGCTAAACGACTATTTGTAGCATGCAAATGCATTTGTGCTGTAAGGTTTCTTATAAACTCACTGGGCCATTTTCCAGTAGGCAGCAACCAAAATGGTCTCATATGTGACCTTTTCTTGAGTGTGCAAGTTAAAATTTCACGTGGTCACAGTTGTGCAAGTGCATGATGATCATTAGGCTGATTGGGTGCCCCTCCGGCTGGCACGGGCAGCTACTGCGCTAGCCTCTGTGGCTGAAAAACATGATTTCTTCTTCTTCACTGGCTCAGTCAGTGTCTCCCTGCCTCACGTGTCAAACAACCCATTTAGCATTTAGTTACCACGTTCCAATGATGAAACAATCTATAGCTGATTGTGTTAAAAAACTAAATGAGGGGTGAGAAGAGGATGCTGATGGAGGTCCCAACTCAGACACAGCTGATGATGAGGGTGCAGGTGTGGGCAGAGAGATAATGACTGAGTCAGTGCTGGTGCTGCCAACTGAGAAAGTTGGTGGCACCAGTGCTACCAGTGGAAAAGCTGGAACCCGGCCACCCTTGTAGAACCTCTTTCAGGGTCGTTTTCAGAGGCACATACATCTGACTTTAACGTCAACAGCGAAAAATTCACCCTGTAAACTAACATAAACCCTTGAGTTGCATGCACTAACTACTTTTTGTTGTTACTTGCCACATTTGAGTTGACGTCATAGTCAAAGCTTTCGAATCCTACACTGTAATGGAACCAGAAAGGCTGAAGTGGCACATGACGTAGCTGTTCCTGTAAACGTTCACATCACCTTGCGCCTGAAGTGAATTCCTACCATGAAAAGATGCTCATTGTCTCATTTCCTGGATGAAATGATTTCTCTAAGTTCCTTGGTTTCTGGGTTGCACACAAACATGTTGACTGACAGGTGAAACCGTCAATGACAGCAACGACTACGAAAAAATCTCAAGCATTTTTGTTGTGGCTAAGTGATGATGCCTGCCATCAAAGAACAGCCTGTAGGGCATTACAAGACATTTTTATAGTGTATATACTGAGACACTCAGACCAGAGACTAGCTGCCCTCCTCCTGACAACAAAAACCATCTAATCACGTAAGAGCAGTGCATTATCTAACCAAGCCTCCTCAAAAGATGTATGATGGGGAACATGCTGTAAAAACCAGCAATAGGCAAGGATTGCATAGTCAAAAGGGGACTTTCCACAATAGCAAAAAAGTCAGCATACACTGAGCTGCATTTGAGATTTTAAAATAGCCTGAGTTTACTTTGAGGCTATAGGACTCCTTTATTATCCTGTTGTAGCTTTTAAGAAGGGGAAATCTAGAAGATTATGTGGTTACGGTTAGACAACTTAACATAAGAAATGTCATGATTTTTCCCACTTTTATTAATCAGACATTTTTAACGTTATTTTCTTAATTCATAAATATAATGCAAATGTGTCAAAATGCAGTCAAAAGGCATATTTTAAGTTGCTGTCTCCAACCAGAAACAAAGAACAGACAAAAAAAAAGAACAGCATTAAAGCAGATCAAAATTCCCATTCTGCTGAAAGCAGATCCAAAGAAAACTACATTAGCTGACCAAGGCTGTAGAACTATGCCACTGACTTGAGGGTTAGACGATCTGACATTTACATCCACTTCAAGCCGTGATTGGCCCGTTGTGTTTAAGTTAGAGAGGAGCTGGGCACTGCACTTCCTTCTAGCCCTATTTTTTCATTTATTACACAACTATTTGTCATCATCATCCTCACTTTTCAGCAACATCACTGTCTCGATGACAGTTGCATTTCACTTTGACTTTGAGCATGGCTGTCCCTAGCAGCTATTAAGCTTTTAGATTTCTGCCGAAGTTGGACGGCACGTCTTGTGAACTAGATCTGAGAGACCACTAACTGGCCTTTACAATTCAAGCGTGTTTCCTCTGACTCTTCCGCGGTCCTCAACTCTTTAGTCTTCCTTCTCTCCTATCCCCTTTCATGTCTGACTATTTTTGTCTACTGATTCTTCCTTCATTTTTGGGCAGCTGCAGGCTAAGCAGAACCCCCACCCCCAACACACACACACAGATATAAACACATACACATGCGCATACCCACCTCTCCCCTCAGTTATAATTATAGACGTGTCGGAGGACAATAAGTGACATCATTGTTTTGTTCTCACATTACACTCTGATGTTGAGTGTGACTCATGAACACCAACGTAGAACTGCTAACATAGTCAGTTCAACAAAGAATTTACTTACTTACTTGGGGGCTTTAGTATACTCTGAGGGAAAACTAATTTGACATGTTCGCAAAGACCATCAGACGCAAGTTGAATACCGAGTTGAACGTACACTCGCTGGAACTACGGGTCTGTTAATGACATTCACAGCAGATGAAGGGACTTCCTGTGGAAGGAGTGGAGGTAGTAAATCGTAAACACAAAGCCCAAAGTCACTTCAGGGGAGACTGAATAAAGGACGGTAAGCAAGGAACATTCGGAGTCGACAGCATTAGCATGGATATCTCCTGCTGTTTTTTTGTTTGTTTGTTTTTTGGCGGTGGCACAGCAGCAGTGTCCTCGCCATGCCTTTCTGTCGGGTCCTTTTTCTGCCGAGTATTCGGATATCTAAATTATTATCTGGATACCACCACAACGACCGAATATTCGGGTCCAGCTAATTTGTAAGGGATTTCACTTTTTGTCATAAAATAGATTCCATATAACCGACGGCATGTTTGAAAATATAGTCATATCGTTAGCCTCATAGCATAACTGCCCAAGTCATATTTTAAGGTTTTCAGAAAAGCCATCTTTGTATGTAGCTCCAAAAACACCTCAGTCAAACAGATGACTTTGGCTGATAGTGGTTTTGGAATGTAACAAGCTTTCTGATAGGCTGAGGACATAGGCAATAATGCACGGTCAATCTGCAGTGTTAGGAGAGTAGAGTTTGTTCAGATTTGACAATTTTGCCAAAATATGACTTCGGCAATTATACTATGAGGCTAAGCATATGTCAAAAAGACACAAAAGCCCCTTTTCGACCGCAGGAACTATACCCCGGAACTATGGTCTTTCCCAGGAACTATGTGCGTTTCCACCAGATTTACCCGGGTAAATGCAAAGTTCCGGGTAAATAATTACCCCGAAAAGAGTACCTGGTAGCGGGTATGTACTTTCTGAAAGTTCCAGGAACCTTTAAGGCGGAGCCAGCAGCGCCTGCGGGCTGGCGGCGACTCTGACCAGCGATCAGAGGTGAAAATTAACACATATACGTGATAATATGTGTCCTTTTTCTCCATGAAGTCTCTGGTCTGATCACATGTATTTGAATGAATCCCGGGACACACGGAAGTTTTGCACACACACTGTTGCGCTGAAATCTGTACGGCGGAAATGCGGAAGTGCCGGCGGTGGGCAACGCGGACCTCCGCTGACCTTATAAATAGTGGTGGGTTAAAAATATCGATATATCGATATTTGATCGATACACGTGTGTAGAAAAGATTATCGATTCATAAATCCCTGTATCGATATTTTTAAATGCATTAGATTTGACCGTTTGATGTTTGGCGGAAGCGGACACTCGCCGGAAAATTTAAAAGCCGATGTCTGGCGGCACTTCGGCTTCAGAAAAAAAAAGAAAGCTGCGAAGAACTGGACAAAAATAACACAGTGTGCAAAATATTAGGCGTGGGAGGATTTGTCGACGTAATCGGCGTAATCCATTACAGAAATATGTCGCGTAAAACGTGCGTCGATGCGTCGCGGTTGCATGGTAGCGGGAGTATATTCTGCCTAGGGTTGCCACTCGTTCCGTTTATACGTTATTTGACAATTAATTGTTGCGTCCCGTTTTGAATCAATACGGGACGCGAGGTCCAGCGGATCCAGACTTCCTCGTCTGTCTGCCGCCCGCCCGGTCCGGTCACGGGTTGCCTGGTTACAGACGCTGCTGCTCTGACTGAACCCGCGGCTTTAAAATGTCTCCACCCGAAACTCCACCACGACCAGAGAAGCAGAAACTTTTGCAAACGTACAGACGTGAGTGGGAAGAGTGGAACCCCTGCTTAACAGCGTTAGTGGCA
>OMNN01052775.1:0-12390 GCA_900302755.1 Chromis chromis
GTGTGTGTGTGTGTGTGTGTGTGTGTGTGTGTGTGTGTGTGTGTGTGTGTGTGTCTGAATGAAGATGTACCACACAGGCAGAAGAGATGTCTCTACTTGCATTTGACAACTTTCTCTGTGTTTTTCTCACTCTGTTCCTTGGAAGCTTCAGGGTGTGGTCTTGTGATTATGTGCCACGTCCCCCATGACTCATCAGAAGTGAAAACTGAATAGAACATTCCAGCCCTCTGACTCGACCACATCTGATCCGGACTCGTTTCATCAGGAGGGCAAAGAAAAAAAAGAAAGGTCATTTGATACTGAATCCCTCCTTAGGTCATTATACCAAGAGGGCACATTAACAATTTTCGTGCTGCCTGTTTTCATGTCCACAAATGCAATTTTCACTAGCTGAGGGCAGCACCCTGTTTGTTGCCGACAGCTTTTTTTTTCATCACTTTGTGTAGCTGGTAAAGATCACAGCACAAACCAAAGGCAGCTGCCAGTCTTTGTCAGCGAGCATCTTTTGTTCATTTACAAGGACAACTTCATGACTTTCTCCTCTCTTCAAATCGGGATACAAGCAAACATTTAGGGAAAAAAAAAAAAAATCTCTTTTGCCCTCCTCTTGATGAACGCTTAATGACAATGACTGTGAAGCAATTTAAAGAGAGTGTGAAAATAGGTGGAGCGCGAGATATGAAAAACGGGGGGGAGGTTTAGATGTAAAAAAAGAAAGAGGTCTATTCCCAGCAGCCAGTGAGGCCCATATATCTGCAGAATGAGCGTTACAAAGATGGGCAGAAAATAATTAGGCCTAAAAGCTGTTGAATCCTGTGCGCCTGTTCACCAGTCTTCCATTAAGGCTGTTTTAATGGGTCTGCTCTCTGCCTTGCCTCCTTGGCGGAGTGAATGGGAGATAAAACTGAATTAGACAAAAACTTTAGAGATTGTGAATAGAGAACGCTTAGGCTGGGAGTGAAGGAGAGATGAAGGCAGACGGGAAAAAAGATGAACGGATAGAGGATGGAGGAAGAGGGTTAATTGAAAGAGAAATAGAGAAGAAGGGCCAGATCTCTGGGGCTGTGGGGTGGCCTCGCTCTCAGCTTACTACATCACTAAATGTGTGTGTGTGTGTGTGTGTGTGTGTGTGTGTATATGTGTGTGTGCTGGTGAATGTGTGTGTCTGTGTGCTGGTGAATGTGTGTGTTTGTCTGTCTGAGGGGAGATAGCGTTGTAGACCTAATGAGAACAAAGCTAATTAGAGACTTTGCCTTGCACGACTCTACAATGACGTTCCCACTGGAGTCCGGACAACACTTGCCACCTATATCGCAGCCTCCGGAGAAAAGGAAAAAGAAACACTGCAGAGACCTTTTTCATTTGAACTTTTTCATCCTCTGTTGAAAGCAGATTTTACAAGCAAGCAAAAAAAATGGGGGAAAAAGTCTTGGCTATGTGACTGCAGCCAGGTCAGTGAAAGGAGGAGAGCGAGCAAAGATGAAAAGGAGGCTCTGCTGCTTACTTGGTGACTTTGACATTGTATTTAATCCCTTTTCTTACTCCTGACTTTATTTCTCAAATGCTAATACTGATCGTTCTGACCATGAGGAAGCCCACTTTAGGAGAAGCTGGCAGCAGATAAGCCTGATCCTGATTTGCGCAGCCCCAAGGGGGTCGAATGAACACATGATACACAGGCCTACATTCTGTGGCCTGATTCCAATGTCTGCCCCTATGTTCACCTCAAGCTGTGAAATAAGTCAGCACTGGACACCGACTCATGCATAGTGATTTCATAAAATCCTATCTCTTTCTTCATATGATATTTGGAGAGTTTAAACTCCACTCCTGCACTGACAGCAGAGAATGAACAGGAAAATCAACATAGTTAACTACTTATTACATGGCTGTTTACGAGTCCTTTTACACGAGCCGAATCATGTTTTAGTGTTAATATTACATTTTATGTGGACATCACTGCTAGTACTTGACTCTTTGTTGATGTTTTCACCAAGTGGGAGAAAATGTCTTATGTATCAGTCTCAGAAATACAACTAGGGTACCATGAAAGGTTGCTAAATTCACACTTAACAATAAAGAGCAAATGGAGCATTACACCTTCCTTGCACTCAGATGGGTCATTCCATCTCAAATCATCAAATCTGTAGAGCAATTTCTGTTCAACCAGCTATGATTTGCCTGAAATTTTGTTAGCATTGTACATTTTTAGCTTGATATATCAAATACTTTCTGAGATCATTTAAAAATGAATTGTCAGTCAACCCATATTCAGCATATTTTTAAACGCATTGAAATTTGAGGCTAAGTTTGAACAACAATATCTCAGGAACTATTAGAGATAAAAGCTTGATATTTCCACTACAATTTCTGGGCATGCCATTGATTCAGAATCTGCAAAATTGGACAAGCAGATTAAATAGTCTTTGATTATGGCTGAGTTGATATATGAAAAGAAGTCAACTAGTGACATTTTGTGAACCACGTGTAGCTGCATGTCACAATAATACAAAGCATATCATATTCAATGCTTTTAATATGAAATACGTGTCACAAAAATGAAAAAAAAACAAGTTATTTTTGTTTAACTTTCATAGCTGATTGAGCAGGTATGACAAGTTGTACCGCAAACACAGAAATATTGCTAGATTTTTTTTTTTAAGATGGCAGGTTTTTTTTTTTCTGACCCCACTTAATAGGCTTAAGCTTTAGTTTTGAGGAGACTTGATGTAGTTTAGTACCATTTCTTTGTGAATTGTCACTGCATTAGGTCATTAGGATGACTTCAGCATAATATAACCATGACCACATACACAGAGCTGTTGGGATAGTGGGATTTTTCCAGCAGGAAATGTTCAGGCCTTAACATGTATTTCATGGTAATCGGATGTTTGAAAAAGCATGCTGAATATGTGCAATTTAAAAAAACAAAACTTTATCTCTGACGGTACCTGTTATATTGTTTTCAAATTTCATACAGGTTTATCACCCGTTTATTACTGTATAATAACACTCAGACACAACTGCAGCTTCCCAGCTGCAAGACATTGAGAACACACAGATTGTCCATGTTAGGAAAATGGAACAAACTTGTGTGTCCTTGAATGAAGACTGGGACAATAGAGCCGCTATAGAACATCACTCAGGCATGGGTCAGTCAGATCACAGGTAATATTTAACATTTTTGTTGGGAGTGTAGCTGAAACAATATATCAATTAATCAACCAAAATAGTTAAATTGTTGTAGTTTCTGCTTCATCTTGGGCTTTGGGAACTTTTAAAGGGCATTTATCGCTGTTTTCTTGCATTGAAATGATCTAGCATGGCAGTTAAAAGTTAATCGAAAGATAAATCAACAATAAGAAGTTTGCAAGTTGCAGCCTGAGCTTTATGTTACAACCAAATCAGCAATAAGACAGATTCAAAAGTCTGCTTGAGCAGCTGTTACAGATCTTTCTGATGAGGTTGGCAACAATGTGGGCCGAGTGCAAACTGACTGAAAGCCATAAATAACACAGTATTTTTATATTTTTCAACACATCGCAGACAATGACAAACAGATCACCAGTAATAAGCATGAATCAAGTAGTTAAGTGTGAGTTTAACATGGGCTGCCTGAGCCAGACATTTCTGCCATGTGCAACGCTGGAGCACAAACCCAGAGCAGTTCAGCCCAACAGTGGCAGAGTGCTGTCATTAGCCATGATGGCTAATGATTTTGCCCCATCATTAGCTTCCTGTGCTAACGATTTTGTACCCGCACCCACCCAAAACATGCTAACACTCTGCCAGGGTAAGTAGTGCTACTGGGGGCTGTAATTGGTGTTGTGGCTAATTGAGCACTGCAGCTAAAAGCTTTCCTCGGACTCTGCATCATTCGTGACGTAGAGGAGCTTAACTTTCTGCAGATGCGTTTTTTCTTTCTGTGAAGTCATCAGCTGTTTTATTCCAGTTATAGTTTCTAGTAGCTGCGTTGTGTCACCTCCCTCTATCATTGTCTGTAATTCCTCTGTCCACATATCTATCTTTGTCGTCGTCTCAAAGGCTTATCCCTCTGCCCAGTTAAATGAGATTTTAAGGTCATTAGCTGATCCAGGCTATTATACTAATGCACCAGGGGTGTTCCAGATTTGATAAATGATTGGAAAGAGATAATGAGACTTATATAGACATCTAGTATTAGCTGTGGCACATGGAGAGATGGAGGAGAGAAAGGACACGGGGTGTTTTTCTCCGTCTGAAAAAATCACCAGGTACTTCATAACATGCTGCATGATTGGCCAGTTGTTCACAGCTGGAGTGTATTGCTTAATAAAAATGCTGTAGGAGAGTGTGTGTGTGTGTTATTGGCTGGTCTGGCACCGCTCTCATTCCTCAGACAGGCCGTTCTTTGTGTCGTGTCTGATGTCATAATTTGTCTGACGTATGCTTGCCAACAGGAACCTTTGGTCAGGAAAGCACATGCTCAGTGGTGTGTGTGTGTGTGTGTGTGTGTGTGTGTGTGTGTGTGTGTGTGTGTGTGTGTGCTTGTGTATTCTCATCACGGGCTTCCTCCAGACAACACTTTCTTGATTGATGGTTGTCTTTGGGAGCAGGAGGGAGAGGCGGCGCCGTTGGGAGGGGATTAATAATGCACCGGGGTTCGGGACGGTGGCTGTCCAGACCTGAGCTCCTAACTGTTGTCACACTGGTCACGGTGCTTCACTGTGCAGCAGCAGCAGCCACGTTAGGAGGAGAGCGGCGGCAGCGAGAAAGAATGCAGATCAGAGGCTGTCGGATTATGTGTGGTTAAGTTAGAAAGAGTCGTTCTGGACGGGTAGATTAAAAGATCATTTAGAATCAATGGGTGATTACGGTGGCGAACATGCAGAAGGGCCTGGTGGGAAGCAATGTGCCATTCAACCCTTTGGAGGGATAGAGATACATGCCAGTAAAGACACTGCTGAAATCACTTGCGCAGACCGCTTTGATTAATATTAATAGGAAAAGCACACTCCGCATCTGTGTCTCTGTCTGTCTCCCTCCCCTCCATCGGTTTTTGTGCGTCTCTCTGACTGTCTCCCCTTCTACTCCTTCTGTTCTTGTCTTTGCCTCTGTTGCCGGTCTATGAGAGGAATTCTGCCACGGGTTTTTATTCACTGGGATTCCACAGACGCAGCCTTCAGAGAGCTGCCAAAGTACCACAGGCAACAAATAAGACTGACAGTGTGAGGTTTTGAAACGCCTAGTCCCACAACACAGACACACACTTATACACAAAAAATAGCCAGTTGGTGACTTTATTAACTTATGACCCATTGCACACCTATACTTGTAAGTGTAGCAGTACTTGGACTAGGACTTGTATCAAACCGATCAAAAATAAACCTAGGAAGAAAAGAGAGAACAATGAATAAAGAATGAACATAATCGCAAGGATATCAGTAACAGAGCAGCACAACACATAAAACACAAGATACCTTGGTGATTAGCGAGGCTGCTGGATAACGTACAAGAACAGAAATAAATGCTAAATAGATGGAGTTTAGGAATTCTTTTATGCTCTCGTAAATTTGGTGCGCACGTATTAGGAGAAACAATAAAGTGGGTGACTTTAAAAAATGTGTGTGTGCTCCACTAACCTGCATGTTAGCTTGTGTAACAAAGGAGTGCTTCATATTTACATTCATCACATTTTCTGGGAATATTAACTAAATCCTTTGATATCTGTTCATTTGTGTATCTATGTGAACTGTATAGTGATACAAAAAATGCCAATCATATTTCCCCACACTGTTCTGCCTGCAGGACATTAGCACAATGTAGAACTTTAATGTCATGCCCTTGCAGTGCCCTACAAGTGCAGTGTTCAATAAATGGCAAAATGTACAACTGAACCTTTATACCTGCAAGGATAAAAGTTTTTTTTAACACTTTGGGGGCGGCAGAAAGAAATAGTAAACACAGCACTGACATATTATGACCTTCTGAAGTTGCAAACCTATTTAGCACATTAGCAGCTCCATCATGTTTCTGATCACCTTCTAATATTAGATCTGTTTCCACAAACGACACAGTGGGTTTATGTAGGCCTTTTTTGCTTTTTAAAGTTGCCTGCTCTGCCTGGTAACATGGTTGATAAAACTGGTGAAACTGAATCATAACAGTAAGGCCTAGTAGATGCTTTCCGTAGACCGTTGCATGCTCTGAAACCGGAGAGCGAGCACGCATGCAGTTCTATTCATATTACAATAGATACGCTTTGCAGACAGTTGCATTGCCCTTCGTATCAAACAGAACAACACACGGGGCTGACTGTGACTTTACACTTGTTACAGGATATAGCAGCTAGTTACAGTCAGTGCGAATATTCCTGAGGTGTGCCGAGCGGAGTGGGCGGACGTGGCACAGGATTTCTAGAGAATTTGGAACTTCCCACTGTTGATGAAAAGCAAATCAAAGCACCTCCAAAGTCTGCCAGTGGCTGCTTCAAGCTTTTGTTTTGAGCACCGCTTGTTTTCCTGACGCATTTGTAGTCAGTGCAGCGCAGACAGTCTGGAGTGGCCTTAAGGCTGTGGTCTGTGAAGCAAAACCGGTGAGCTGCAAGTCACTAAAATGCCCTGTAGAGCTGAAGGAGACTGCAGACTGTCGCTATGAGGAATCCCATTTACACCATGTCATGATGGTCATGTTTGCATTGCTGATCTAAAAAATAGTACAGTGTGGCCAGAGTGTGGATATTAAAGGGTTAAAAAAAATCCAGCCGTCCACTGTTGTTTATGTGGACTGCCTTGTTGATGTAACCTTGTCACAAAGGACTATGTGAAGTTGATTAAAACCAAACTGTTTGCTGCTGCTAAAGTCTCAACCCGCTGCATGTGATACTCAAAAATGCAGGCGGTGAAAATGCTGCAGTGGTAATTAGGGCAAGTCAAGGTTAGGATGTATACACATGCATATGTATGTGTGCGTATCCACACTTGCATATATACATATATATGTCTGTATATATACACAGTATATAGATATATCCCGCCCTACTTCTCCAAATATATTTAGTAAGAATTTGTCACATACTGTCATCCAAACTTGTTTGTGATATTTTCCTGAAAAGTATCACCATTGAATGTGTATGTGTGTGTGTCTGCATCCAGAAGCTGAAATATGGCTGTAAGATATCTAGTATAATGAGGTCAAGGTGATTTATGAGTGCAGAATGCTCTATTTCCCATACATTTAAAGTGTGACTGTGACAGCTGGTTCACTTTCATTTAATTGCCAGTTTGTTTTTTTTAAGTGAAACTTTGCCACAAACAAAATCTGGGAGAAGTTTCAGTATCTATATTTGGAGCGGGAACAGCGTTATGTGGAAACTGTTTACCAAACCTTAACCTGACATGTGAGAAAGTTGTTTTGTAGCTTTAAATGAAGATAAAATAATTTGACATGTTTGTTCAGAGCAGGGGCGTGCAGAGAGGTGGATACAAGAGAAATAAGACGAGAGGACAAGAATATAGAGCGATCTGAAGAGTGCTTGAGAGACAGATGCAGGCAGTCTGTTAGGGGAGGACAGGCAGACAGGTGAAGGTGGAACACCGTCAGCTTGAGTAGAGTCTGGTAGTCACACACTCGAGGCAGAGGGAGAGCTGCTTTGGATCAGACAGGCTCACCATTAACCTGTACTGACACTGTTTAGACAGTGGAGAAAATAGCTGGGAAAAAAGACAGCAGAGCATCCAGGACATTAGCATCACTGGCAGTGATAGGCAGGGACCTCAGGCTCACGCATGACTGCATTGTTTAGACAGCAGCGACACAGCACCAGATAATGGGGCTATTGATGAAAACAGGAAGTAGGAACACGTCTCGCTGAATGTGGCCAATAAAATGCAAATCATAATTCAGATTCTGCCCCGATGCTAATCCATGTGTTCACAGTGATGTCAGTCTCCCAGGAAGATAATTCCTCTTTCAAAAACATGATGTAGAACCTGATGATCTGACAGTTATTCAATAATGTTGCTCCTGTACAAATTATCTAAATTCAGAATTATGTTTTAAGGGAGGCGTCCTTTCTCCCAGATACTGTTTGTTTGTGACATATCAAAACTATTATCATTGCATTGCTTTCAAATCCGTTTCAGTCAACAAATCATATATTAAATGGGATGGGACTCTTCAGCTTTGTAACCCAGGAAAAGGAGGAAAAGTGTCGTGAAAGGCTGTATTTTAACCCAAACCGTGAAGTTTTCCTAAACCCAACTAAGTAGCACCAAACAGCAAGTGAAAATGAAAATGAAGGTAAATAAATGATGGCTCCAACATGGGACTCAAACCCCATGAAAGTCCCTCTGTTGACCTTGTGCCACCACCACCCGTTCATTTTCATAATGCTGATTTTGTGGCTGTTTGACAGTGGAAACATTTCCAAGTAAGACACACTGTTACTTTACTGGGAGATAACATGTTTCTTTTAGAACGCAATTGAGATTGCAGTTTAGTTGTATAGAAACTGGACTTTTGGGAGATCATCGGAAAAGAATATGCTGTAGTTTCCTATCCTTACAACTTTCATTAATTCCTCTCCAGCAAAGTAGTCTGTTGATTTAAACACAAATTTTTCATTGTCATTCCATAAGAAAAGGTCAAAGGTGTTTAAAATGATGGAAATAACGCTTGCTGTCTACAAAGTGCTATTGGATCAAAACTTTGACCCTGTTTTATTTTGATTGTGACACTGCGTAACTTCAGTGAATCATTATGGCAAAGATCAAAAACATTAAAATAATTAAATTTACGAGGAAAAGGTTGTTTTTCATTATTCTGAGAAAAGGCAACACCCTGAGGTCATTTATGTCCTTCACTTGCGACAGAAAAGCTGCCTTCAGCTGTTTATTAAAAGCGTTTCTTTTTCTCTGAAAACTTGATGTTTCTTCTTGTACATTTTAGATTTTACTCTCAAAATGTCACAGCTTTTTCCCCCTCCAAATTATAACTTTACGGCTTTTTTTTCCAAGATAGCTTGTTAAAATGTTAAAAATGTCTAAAACCTATTGAACTTTTACCACTACAAACCGATGCAAAGAGGACGCCCTCAAAGAACGTTTGGGGGGATTTTATGTAATTGTAAGCTCTGAATTGTCACAGCTGATCACAGGTGCACACACATGGCTGGAGTTGCCATGCTTGAGTCGAGTCACCCAGAGGGAATGTACCCTGAAAATCAAAAGACATTAACCAATTAGCGCTGATCAATAGTCACAGCCACGCAGGGATGAGCCAGACTTGGAGCATTGCTAATGTGTGCCTCTGGGCCAATCGGCAGGCTGGGAATAATGTCCCTCTCAGTTCTCAGCCAATGAAATTACTGGAACAACTCTTGACATTCTGCTGCTCTCCAATGCAAAGTACTGTTCCTGCTGTATCTAGGCAGAACTGGCGCACGAGGAAAATATAAAGGGAGAGACAGAACGAGACATGGAGACGAAAAAAGAGAGGTGTTAGGAATAAAGGCAGAATAGGCGAGTGCATGTGTTAGGTTGTCAAAGCAGGTGTCACAGTGGGCCGCAGTGAGCAGCAGGTAATCTCACTGAGATAAGCAGTAGCATGACAGCCAACCTTTAATTCCCCCTGGCAGGTGGTACTGTGGAGTTGTCGTAGGGCTGGTCTCCAAGTCCCCCTGGAAATAGATTTATATGAAGCAGTAATGGGAAGAGATGGATAGAGGATGCATTTTGATGAGGTGGGTTTGAGGGAAGAGGAGAAGAAAGAGCGACGCCGACAAAGGCAGGAGAGTTTCTGTGTTGCACATTTGGCACACATGCATGAACATACACAGATCACAGCAGCACCTCTGCACCTGCACTGCTCTGTATTCATGATGGGGAGAGCAAATATCAGCACGGGGGCTCAGGATGTATAGGGGATTGAGGTGAAGGGAAGGGAATGAGGAAGAAAAGGGGGAGTACAAAAAAAGAGGAGGAGATCTCTAAGATATTACACCTATCCGGGGGAGTGTTCAGTGAAGCAGGCGTTATGAGAGTGTAAATTACATTCTCTCCTTCTCCCCTCGGGCTGCCGGCTGCTGGATGAATATAATCACCCACAGTAGCGCAGACACACACACTGCGCCGTCTATAGACACTGGCATAATGTTCACGTCGCCGTGTTGTGTGTATGTTTACCGTCACAGAAGTCTCCAATCATGTATCGATCCTGCATCAGTTCTCCAGCCTGTTCCTCTCTGAAATGGTGTCAGATATTGACACATAACTCATTCGTCTCAATTGGGAGAAGATCAATGGTGATTCAGGGGGCTTTTTGTAAAACATCCAGCATCAAGTTAGACACCGTCTAAGACGACAGAATGGAGGAGACTGCGGATCTCATTGAGATTCCCACAACAATCAGTCTTCGGGGTTGCAGCAGTAATGAAGCAGCAGTTCAAATAGTTGAGCATTTTTTTCTTCGTCGTCTTTCCCCTTTCTATTTCTTTTTCATTTTTACTCAATAACTATACAGATTCTTGACCTTTTTGAACTTGAGCCACTTTTCCTCATATAATCATTTGTGTAGAGAAAAGAAGGAAAATGAATAAAACAGCTCACTGCGCTGATTTGTCAAATGAATGGAAAAAAAAAGAATTAGCATATATTTTGATAATTTCTGAGGTGATGGATCTTTTTTTGTTCATTATTTTGGCCTCGCTGACCCCTGAAGTGATTTTTGCTTTCAGATAATGTCACCTTTCTCCTTGTGGTAGATAATAAATTATTCCACTTTATTGATAAATCAGTGTTCTTTTGGTTAGAAAACCCTTATGCTGTGCTCCCACTCCCCTAGACAGGAGCGCAACAGTATTAATCAGGTTTGGGGAAAAGGTGTCAAACATTCTTTTAAGTCCTGATTCTTAAAGATGAGGATTTGCTGCTGTTCTTTGTCCTTTGTATTAGTAACATGAATATTTCAAGGGTTGTGAACTGGTGTTGGGACAAAACAAGCAATTTAAAGATGCCACATTGGGCTTTCGGAAATTGTGATCATAAAATTTTGAATTTTTCAAAAACTTTCTGGTATTTTGTCCTACAGATGGTGAACAGATTAGTTGAAAAAATAACTGACAGATAAGTGCATTATGATAAGTTCCCCATATTGTCACAAAGACATAAAACATCGTCTACCTTTTGCACTGTGTAATACAATCTGTAGAAGCAGATAGACAGCTAATCCTCTCTATCTTTGCTCTTGGAGCAAATTTGTCTCTCGATGGGACCTTGAGAAAATAGGTAAAGTAGCAAGTGCACAGCTCCGGCCACAAAAGGGAAAAGAAAGCAGAACTGATCGTCCTTCTTTACGACAAACCGAGTGGCAGGCTCCAGATGTCAGGGATGTTAGGTCAGCGCCTGCTAAATGGAAGGGCAGCGACTTGGGTCAAGGCTCATTACTTCTTTACATTAGGCTGCAGTTAAAGGAAACACTATTCTAATCCTCCTCTTACCATGTCTCTATCCTCCTCATCCCTCCCTCTTGCTGTCGCCCTCCTCCTACTTTCTCTTCCTTTCTCGCCCCTTCAGGGTCGCTGTTCCAGGGAGAACTGTAAGTACCTGCATCCTCCTCCACACCTAAAGACCCAGCTGGAGATCAATGGAAGGAACAACCTCATCCAGCAGAAAAACATGGCCATGCTGGCCCAGCAGATGCAGCTCGCCAACGCCATGATGCCCGGCACACAGCTACAACCAGTGGTGAGTAGACATCTGTATGCAAACAGAAACGTACAACAACAGTACAAAACAAATACATTCCAAAAATGATTTCCCACATGCACAAATCTCCTCAGATTTGTGCAGGTGCAGATTTGTGCAAGTGTGCAGGGGCTCTTTTTTATATGAGGACAACCAAGTTGATTTGTTAGTCTGGACACACGCCTGGATTTGTTGGGGGGGGAAGGGAAAACTGAGGTTCATGACTTATCTGTTATAAATATAATTGTCCGACCACTTCCCCAATATGTTAGAAATGTCACTGCATTCTTAAACTTCAGAGGTTACTATGGATATCTGATCACATAAATAATCACAACTAATGCAATAAAAACAAAGCTGTCACAAACCATATTTTTTAAAGCTGAAAGCTCATTCATAGTCAGCCAGATCACTGCCAAGGCTACTTGTGTAATTTATTCTCATTGTATACAGTAAAGTACCTATATATTATGAACAAGACTACATAATAAAGTAACAGAACTTTGGTTTGCAGTATTACGTACATAAAATATGCAATATTTTAATGGATCTTTTTTCATTTAAAGACTGACTCCAAAACTCTAGAACTTGCTGGAAATATGTGATGTAGTTAAATATCTGGTTAAGGAACACCTATAATCTGCTTCGTTAAGAGTATTTTTCAGGT
>OMNN01052776.1:0-22076 GCA_900302755.1 Chromis chromis
TAACATTATGACCACCTGCCTAATATTGTGTTGGTCCCCCTTATGTGGTCAAAAATGCTCTGAACCATTGGGCATGGACAAGAGGACCTCTCAGGGTGTCCTATGGGGTCTGGCACCAGGACGTTGGCAGTGGATCCTTTGGGGACTCTGGCTTGTACAGTGGGGCCTCTGTCGATCAAACTTGTTCCACTGCATCCTGTTGATGCTTGATCAGAATGGGGTCTAGAAAGGTTAGAGGTCAAATCAACATCTTGGGCCATTTTCATGTTCCTCAAGATGTTCCTGATTGTTTGATGTTTTTGCCATGTGGTGGGGTGCATTTTCCTGAGGGGGTAGGCCAGTGACATTTGGGATTGCTATTTTCATGAGGGAGTGTGCTTATTCTGGGACAATGTTTATTTGGGTGTCTAAGTCTCATCAACACGGATGCCAAAATCCAGCAGAACACCACATAGTACCAATATGATCAATTTTATTCACTTCACCTATCAGTGGTCATAATGTTGGGGCTGATCGGTGTACATTATACAACATATTCTGATTTGATAACGAGTAATCAATGTTGTAGGTAAGTTTTGGTCTTTGAAATAAAGTTAAATGAAACATCTGCATTCTTGGGACCCTCCTAAATTCACCCCGGCCGCACTTTAGTCATTAGTGTTGTACAATATGTTCTGGAGATTCACTTGCAGAAATCAGCAGCTCAGTTTTCCTACCGTCTAATCTGAGGCGAGACACCACCTGCCGTTTCTCTTCACCTTCAGGGTTTTCGCTGTGTTTACTGTAGCCTCAGGGAGAGAAATGTTGGCTTGAGACTGAAAATGAAAAACACTTTCCTCTTCATTTATAACTACCTCTGAGTTACCCTTGAGCAAAGCCCTTAGCCCTCAAAATGCATAGAGCTTAATTAAAGTGAACAATAGTGTTGCTCTTTCAGCATTCTGAGGAGGTTAAAGGATCAAATTAATACAATTTTACTGAGTGTATTATTTTATTGCAATTTCTACATAAATAAAGAAGGATAATACTTTAGCAAGCCTCAACGGTTTTTTATTTCTTTTAAACAACTACTGTATGGTACACTAATTTTAGAAACTACGGGTACAATTGCAAAACCTTCAAGTGTTTTCTCTGTATTGGAACCATTTGTTAATGGGGTGTATTCTATTATACACCGATCAGCCAGGAACGTGACAGTCGCCCAAGATGTTGATTTGACCTCCAAACTTCCTAGACCCCATTCTGATCAAGCATCAACAGGATGCAGTGGAACAAGTTTGATTGACAGAGGCCCCACTGCACAACCCAGAGTACCCAAGCTGTAAATGCAATAGAATGTCAGGAGTAATCTTTCTGAGAAATACCTAAAAACACCTGCAAAAAGGTTCAACTAAAGGTTAAAGAGACTGCAGTTGTGAACAATTAATAAACGTCTTCATTATACAGCCTTTATCCATTATACATCTGTCTATTTATCTCTCTGACCTCTTCTTCTTTTTCCTACTCCCCTATATCCCTCTGCTGCTCTGTCTTTCTTTGTCTTCCCCAGGCTGGATGATTGATGCAGACAGCAGGCCAAAGTTCAAGGAGCTGGCTGCTGAGTTCTGCAGAATGGCCCGAGACCCCCAACGATACCTGGTCATTCAGGTGTGTTTGCCTCAGCAGGCTCACAGTCGGAGAATTTGATAATAAGGCTTTTCTGTGCAACTATTTGCATGCTGGGCAACTAAATGTGTTTGATGTGATTTTCAGATATGCATAATATGACTCAGGCACATTCAAGCATCTGTAGTGCCAGTTCAATTAAATTAGAAAAGTGCAACCTTTTTTAAATCGCTGAATGTCGCTAGAGCACCAGCATCTCAGATTAAAACTTACAGGCATGTCGGCCACGCCTTCCCCCTCCCTCTGTACACGAGAGCCCACAAAAATAATCATGCCACAACTATTAGCCTACGCTGGCATTGTAAAATACTTTAAATGACTGCAATGAGTTGTTGTCAATGCAAGTATTGTTATCTTCACAATACCTGTCTCTCCTTCATTACGCTGTTCCGCTCTGTGTGTGTCTGTTTCCATGGTCCATTGCACTGGAGCAAATCTGTGGATGGACCAGGTCCATGCATAGATGGACATACAAAGCAGCACAGACTAAAGCAGTGAAAGACTAGCGGAGGACAGCCTTTCACACTGAGATGAAATGAAATGAGAGTGTACATAAATTTGGTAAATAACATAAAGAAATTACTTATATATTTAAAAATTCTTTGGGTTTTTGGGGCACTAGCTAAATGCTGTACGACACTTTCGCTTTTCCAATGCTGTGTGAAAGGCCACTCTTTGTATGTTTATAAGCGCAGGAAGGACCGGCAGTTTCAACGGGAGAGACTCACCTGCATTAATGTGCACTAACATGCAAGCGCAACCGAACCGGCAGCCCAAACATAGAACAGAGAAGCTCTGGTTTACAACACAAACAAACTGAGTGGGACTTTGGTCTCTGTTAGGTCTCCATTACTCCACTAAATCTTCACATAGCAGCTTGAAACAGTTGTTTAATGCTATATTTACATTTAGAATCTTGCACCTTTAAAAATGTTATATGTCTGGTACAGGGAGATGACCGTATGAAGCTTCCCAGCCCCAATGACAGCAAGTTTTTCCAGAGCCTGCTGGACGAAGAGGACCTTGATGACTTGATGGATGCTGAGGAGTATCTGGTGCCTCGAGGTTTCAACATGGCTTCTCAGTCATCCACAACCAGGCCTCGAGTTGACTCCAACCGAGTAAGAACACTGCTTATAGACACACAAGGATTTTGTTATTTTGTTTAACGTAGTCTAAATTTATCATATGCCTCAAACATCGCTTGTAATCAAGTATTTTCATAAAATAGCACCTCAGTTCTCCTCTAAAGCACTACTGACTTGAAAATTCTCTTCTTTCTAGTCATAAACTACCCAACTCACTGTCCTCTATAAGTGCTCAAGGTGCTTAAGAACTTTCAATACACTGATGATTTTCCTCTGCTAATGGCCCACCTCCATCATTTCCATCCCAGCGTGTGTGGCTTAAACCTGCGCTCTTTATGCGCTAGCTCCCCAGGCCCCAGGTTTCATTACTCAGAGCTCCATAAGCAAATAACAGGCGCTCTCTTAAAATGCCGGAGCCGTTTACTAATAGACAATGAGTTCAGGCTCGGGCTGTTTGCTCTGCAGCATTCACCACGTGCCACCGGCTCACTGCTCTGCATCTTATGCACCTTTACCCCCTTGACCTATCCATTTGCCAGCGGCTCTTTTTCCCTGACGACCACACACATACCCCGTAAAACACACAGCTTAATCTAGCAAAGGTTTGTGCGTTTTTCAGGTCAACATCCCTATCACCGATTGAAACTCTTTTGATTATGCAGTCAAAGCCACTCCATACCCAGAGAGGGGAAGGAATTCATTGAAAAAAAAAAATCCTTCAGCTGGCCGACTTTGCCAAAGGAAGTTAGTTATTCAGGTTGCACCGCCGCAAACACTGTCCGATCCAGATGGTTATCTTATCTGTGCTGAATTGCTCTCACGCTCATACTTGAAAAGAGGAGCAGATAATGACTTGCTTTGAAGAAAGGATGAAGAGAGAAGTTTGGAGGAGGGGGAAGTTGATTGCAACGGAGGGAAGACTGTGGGAGTAGGTGGACAGATATAACCCCGGGACATTTCCTTTTTTTTTTCTTTTTTTTTTCTCTGTTGTGTTTTGTAGCGCTGCTTCCTTTAATTGCTGCTGTAGCGCTAGCAGCTGGCAAGAGTGCAGAGGAGTTGGCCTGGATTAAATAGCCCACGGCAAGCCAACACAGCACCACAGGAAGCCCTTTGCTTCACATGTCATGTTTTGTATTTTCTTGTGGGGGTTTTTGTTCTTTTTTGAGGTTCAGGTATACGAATCGCAGCTTCGCCTGGCTGCCCCTTACAGTCCCTTAAGGCTGATGACTACGCTAACAGAACTTTGTCTGAGAATTTTACTTCAACAGGCCGCAGCATGGGTTAAAAGTCTTACTTCCTTTGCCGCAGGTGGTATAAAACTGGCATAAACTGAGTAAAAGTGAAACTTTATTTTTTTATGCTATTGTGTTTGTTGTGAATTGATTGAATTTAATTCTGCTACTGAATAGCTAGACAGTGTCTTAGCCAACATGTATCAAGGTGGCCTGAGTGGTTTAGACCAAAGACAGTCATGCCTGCTATTATTCCATTAACATCAGACTGCATTTTTCTTATGTATTCACAACCCACCCTTTACCACAGAATCAGTTTGGCTATCGAGATGGTGGTCCAAACCTTGCAGAAGGACCCTTGGCGGGCGCCCAGGCCTGCATGAACCAGGAAGCCACAGGTGGCCCAGGTCCGACCCTGGAGGACCAGCGCTGTAATGGAAGCCTGCATAAGAAGAGCCTGAGCCAAGCTGGAGGGGAAGACAGTGGGGGCCAGAGGTACAGCGCTGACCCTACCATCTTCCTGGGGGAGAGAACGTCCAGAGGGGACACCGATGAGGACGGATACATGACCCCCATGAAGGACAAGAGCTCCTCAGGTACTCTAAGTAAAAATACAGCATTGTGGAAGTGTTGTGGTTTCTGGAATCAATTAACAGTGGAGTTAAGTCAGTTTAATTTTGTAGAGCACATGTAACACGCAGAATTGCTTTACAGAAGCTAAAAATAAGCCCAGGTTGAAATTCTGCAGCCCTGCAGGGCATTTTGACGTGACGACGCATAAATGCATTTTAAGAGCTGTATTTAGTCCAGAGCACGGTGTAGATAATATTAAATTTTAAAATAACCGTACCTCATTAAATTAATTTCTTACTAATCTTCAAAACACAAGCAGCATAGTGCCATGGAAACTGAAGTCACACATTAACTACCCACAATCATTTGTGTAGTTCCACAGACAGAAAAGTGCATCCTGTATGAGCTCCGAATTCTTGCCTTGCACACCTTTTCCCTGCTCTGTCATCTCTTTGCTCATTCACAGATAAATGCGATGGTTTGTAGAATACTCTGCCTGTCATTTTGCCTGTTCATTTCATTTCATTCCATTGATTAAAATTCCTACTGAGTTGCCATCAACGGCAGTGTATGTCAGCTACTACTACAGAGTCATGTTTTGCCTTTGATCATAATTCAGTCCATCAGCCCTGCTCTTGCACTACCGTCTTTGATTTTTGAGCAGCTCAAAATATAACAAAGCCTGCAGCAAAATGCATCTGATGCAATCTCAAGGAGCGGAAGAGTGGGCAAAATCAATAGGTTTCGCACCCCACTATTATAGTGCTTGGAAGCAGTGAAGAGGGGTCATTTGTTGGCATTTTCACCCCCGGCAGATGGAGTTTCCAGTGCCAAAGAACTGCTGGCAAGTTGCCAATCTGGTCCTGAGTGGCTGCCATTATCGCCATTATCATCTCCATCTCCATCTTCTCTCCTCATTAGGGAGTGATCTGTTTCTCTGACTCTTTCAATTTCCATTTCCTTTGTTTTCTCTTCTCTTAATTTGATTTCTGTGGATTTTTTGGTTTTTCTGTCTTATTCTCTCATAAACTGCTTTTTCTCTTTTTCTTCACCTTCCTACCCTCCCGTCCCTTTTCTCATCTGTGCTACAGAATATCTGAATCCCATTGAGGAGAACCCGTTTGTCTCACGACGCAAGAACGGTGAGATCCACGCCTTGGACAACCCAGGCTACCACAGCACACCCAACAGTCAGCCCAAAGGAGAGGATGAGTACATCAACGAGCCCCTCTACCTCAACACTTTCCACAGCCCTGCTGAGCTGGGCCTGGAAGCCCTGAGGAGAAATGGTCTGCCCTTACCCACCCAGGTTCCTTCTTCCATCTCCGCCACAACCTCAGGCGCCCACCTCCCACTTACTATTCAGACAAGCCTACCCCACTACCCCCTCTCCACAGCCCAGCCATCTCCATCTGGCATGCCCTGCCACCATGGACCACCGACTCACATCCTCCACGCCCATCACACCATCAAACCTGCAGGACAACCTGGCAATCCAGGTGGCAGCTCTATCTCTCAGAGCCAAACAGGAACTACTGCTCAAGTCCAGGTGAGCCAGTCAGGTGCCCTGTCTACTTTGGCTGCCATCGGGCATGGCAGCCTGCCAGCCTACCAGAGCCACGCCATCACACATCCCGCCAGTATGCTAAAGCACGGAGGGCTGACGTCAGGTAAAGCCACTGGGAAGAAGCTGAAGGTGACCTTTGACAATCCAGAATACTGGCAGCACAGCTTGCCTCCCAAATCATCTAATCAGGGGGTCCTCGATGGCGCCCAAGGAGGGTCCACCAACCCCAAGCTCTTCTATAAGCAAAATGGACACATACGGCCGGCAGTAGCTGAAAACCCTGAATACATGTCTGAATTTTCTCTGAAATCTGGCACCGTCTTGCCACCTCCACCTTACCGGCAGCGAAACACTGTGGTCTAGAACGTTCCACTCGAGAAATGTTCCCCAATCCTACTCGAGCCTCCAACCAGCCCCACATCCTCTCTGGTTCCACTGTCCCACACTGAGGGAAGCGGCCACAACCAAAGCCGCCTCCAGCTCTTTTCAAATAACGTGCCATCTGCTGTAGACTGTAGCAACATCCAAAGGAGTTGGACCGAACCAAGCAGAACCTACTCAGACTCCCGCACCTTTACTATATCCAGTCCAGTCCATTTCTGTTCTGTAGATAGAGACTGTGCTCCAAGTCATTGATAATGTGGAGGTGATGGTAGATTTTGGCAAATGACGGACAAGTAACTGTCACACAGCAGTGGACGCACTGTATCGTGTTACCCAAGGCACACAAGCAACTCTCAAACACAATGGATTCAACTTAGGGGACCTGAACTCACTGCCAGCCACTTCGGTGTGAGATTTGTGAGAGGAACAAGATGTTCTTTTAATTATTTTTTGTTTTCTAGGACAGATGTCTGAACAATATTCTGGTTACGGAAATAAGCAAACAGACTGAACAAATACAGTCTGTTAGATGTCTGGTTTTGTGAATGACCTGAGAGTGAGTGAGGTGAAAAAGCAAAACATGGAGGAAAAAGACTGTTAAGTCAGTGGAGTGAGCAACGTAAACGACGGAGCACTCATCAATCATATTCAGTGTTTTTGCCTATAGGATTATACCGTGTGTTCTCGACTTTTCCATTGAATATGTGAATCTCATCTCATCCTTATACTGTAACTGTGATACTGTGATGGCCAAAACTACGGTGATCTCTTGTTTCACATTTGTAGTTCAACCATGGACTTTTTAACTTGCCTGAAAATATGCAGGGCAACTGCTGTTTTATTGTTTTTGCTCGACTGCTGTCTACTTGGAGAAGCTGATCAAAAGAAGCCTGTCCGAGGCAAAGGGTATAAGGGAAAAACACACTGTAAACATTTTTATGAGCACTGGTCGCAGTGCTGAAAAGATAGATTTTTATACACTGGTGTTCCCATTCAGATCATGAAGCTAACTCAAGTGGGTAAATAATGATTTGCTATGAGAAGGAGAATGTAGTTATGGAAATTGCTGTATACTGCGAAGAAAAAAAAAGTGCGATAAGATTATCCATGAAGCAGCTCGACTCAAAATGGTGATCACAGAGACGGAGAGGGCTAAAGAGAGGGAAAAAAATCAAGAGAGGGGAGCAAAAGTTCATACAAGCTGACTAATGAAGACCTCAAGGAATGAACAAGACAGCACCAGCAGAGCACAGTAAAACAGACTACTTTTTATGTGTGTCTGTGTTTATGTCAGTGTGATTGGGATCAGTGTGTGTGTATGTGTTCAGATTTTAGCCAGTCAGCTTGACCCTATAAGGAGAAAAAAAGTGCTACACGTCAGTGTTAATGGAGTCGACCCTTCAGTACCACCGCTAACCAGCAGTACACTCAAATGAGGCTTTTACCATATGCCTGCACTGACACCCCTTTCCTACCCAAGCAGTTTGAAGGCTGGTTTGGAGCTGGCACCAGTGTGGTACGATTACGAAACCAAGAACCACTAAGGGCTGGGATTATCAAACTAAAAAACCTGGCCCAGTCTGCATAATCCAAGAGTTATCTGTGAGTAGGGCTGCAATTAACAATTATTTTCGATATATATATGCCGATTGATTGATTAGTTGTTTGCTGAAATTGGGAAAAATGTCAATCAGTGTTTCCCAGAGCCAAAGATGTTGCCCTCAAATGTCTTGTTTTGTCCATAACCCAAGAATTTTCAGTTTACTGTCATAGAGCAGTAAAGAAACCAGACAACATATAAGAAACTGCAATCAAAGAATGTAGACTTTTCATATTAAGAAATTACACAAACCAACTAATTGATTAATTGAATTGTTGACAGCTAATCCAGAAGTCCAGAATCAAGGGAGTCTTGATAATGAAACTGATGTTGGAACAGACGTATACAGTGATGTAGAGGGTTCGTCGAAGGTTTGCAAGTTGAACCAGCCCAGAAGTAGCACCTGCTTGATGTTGGTGGAAAAGGGGTATCAGTGGCCCAATTGCACCAAATGGCACCAAATCTCTGGAAATTTTTCATAATTTTAGAGTGTTCACAGCTTTGTTGTCGTTCTCCAATTGGGTTGCCTATGTTTTATACAGAATCTGTCGATGCACACAAAATGATGGCTTTGGGATTTTTTAAAACCTTAAAACTCATCGTAGTATTTATCGGGGATTGATGCAGTTGTTTCTTCCTGAACTGTGTTCCGAAGCATTTTTGTTTGCCTCATCGTGTTCTTGCAGCCATTCCAGTGCAATTTGTTCTCAATTCATCAGTGACAACTTCTAAATCATTAGCCAGTGGCTAGTCTGACAACCCAACATTGATGATTTATTTGACAAATAACTACCGTTAGTAAAATAATTACCGACTCAGATCAACACCACATCAGTTTTCTCTCTTTAAACTTACTTTTAGTAGCTATAGTTAGTAGCAATAGTGATGCCAGTTTTTAATTGTTTCAAATTTGAAGGATCTTGTTGTCCAGAAGTTAGAATTTGATAAACGACTAACCTAACAATCTTGTCTCCTGAAATATATATTTTTTATCAACATAATGAGGAAATGTTAGTTGACTTAGTGTAGTGAATTCATGTGGATACTGAACCTATCAGTAAACCTGACAGCATTTAACACCACAATATCCAGACTATCCAGATTTTGTTTGTTGTTGAGTCACCTGAAGCCCAACTACTAATATTGGCAAACTTGGTGTTGTCTTTTAAGTGCAGCTGTAACTTGTTCATTTGTATTTTCATCAATGTGGAATTATAACTAGCTCATGTAGCCACCGTTCGACTGTTGCTGCATTCGATATTCCTCGTAAGTGGGAAACTGGAGCTTGAAATTATTTTGACCTTCAGCCATTCAATGCTTTGTTTGCTTTTTTTACGCGGACATAAGTGAGGTGGAGGACCATGTTGGTGCCAGATGCCAGAGCTCTCTTACATCGCAGTGGTGTTGTTATCCAGTTTAACCATTGCTGAACCATATAAGAGTCTGAAGGGAAAGAATGCAGTCGTCAAAAGCACAAGTTCAAACCACTGCGCCAAAGCTGAGACCACTCACCTTCGATCAGATGGCGCTAATTATCTTTTTTACATTCTTTTACACACTTAATGATGTAGACAAGTCCCAAACACTTGACTCTGTAGCATCGCTGGCTTGGCAAGTTTCAGGACAATTTAAAACAGTAGATGTTGAGCCATTTTCAACTCATAAAATGCATTTTTTTTAATATACATTTGGCAAGAATATGTGTTTTACCACAGTACAGTCATTGTATTTATTTTACAACTCAAAAAAAAAACAGAATAGTACCTCAGAGACACTCTAATATGCTATTAGATCAATAAGAACAAAAAAGATCATAAAACTACAAACAGTAGCTGCAACATAGGCAGCATATGCTGTTCCTGCTTGCAATGAAATTGTGTAGTATATCTGAACTTTACTGTATCATGAAGCCTAAATGGATTCTGACAATAGTGATGCATTTCCAAGTAAAGCTAATGGATCTAATGATCTCATAGATAAACCTATTAACAGTACAGAAACTGTACTTCTACACCAGTTACTGTGTAGGTTTCCATTTTGACATTTATTAGTACTTATTAGTACAGTTATTGTATGTTTTCCCGAGTCAGAAATTCAATTGTTCCTAGGATTGTTCCTGATTGGAGATCGGCAATTTTAAATTCCCAGTTGGCATCGAATGCAGCACAAACCTCTAATCCATAAAAACATCACCTCTCTTCTCGGCTTAGCTGCACTTTTTTCGTTTTTTTTTAAATCACCAATTGAGTGTTGAATGCCCCTTTAGGCTCATGACAGTAGTAGTAGCCCTCACTACTGATGCCTCTGCAGGCAAACTGCCAGCCAGTGCTGCCAGAAGCACTGGTGTTACAGCCATTATTTCCTCCACCAAGCCATGCAGAACACCTGTGGTTGGGAAAACACCACAAAGACAAAACTTGTGTAATGTTGACTTGGTCCTCTTGCAATATCTCACATCTTCAGTCAATCTGAAAGTCTTGCAGGTCCTGAACCTTTTTAACAAAAGTGACATGTTTGTCTTTTATTTGTGGAGGATGCATCTTGCTTTGTCACTGTTTCAACAGCTTTTCATCATTCTGCCGCGGCAGAGCCCTGTCTGAGCTGTTCTCCTGTGTAGGTTATTTATTTTGTGTATTTAAATGTGTGCGAAAGTGTTCGTCTGAGTCTATGCACATGTAAAGCTGTGTATGTTTTGTCCTCCCCATGGAGCACTTTGATCAAAGTCGCGGGTAGAGAGAAAGGATTTCCACCCTTCGTTACTGAAATATTCAACTTGTTTATCTGGTCCGTGTACCACTTCAGAGAGCAAAAGCCCGAGCAAAATACCGATGAAGGTGCCGCGGCCAAGAGTTCACGGTGAAAACACGTTTTAGGTGGTACTGACCAGCTTCAAGAATGTCCTTGTTTCCATGTTTTTTGTTTGCTTCCAACAGTATTTATACCGCTACTTTGATGATATCATTATTAATTGATGAAGGAGTATTTTGTAGTCCCTTTTAGACCTCTAATTCAATGAAATGGAGACAGCATTTAATATCAATGTGAAATATTTATAGCGCGTTTGAGCTTGTTTATACTGAGCGATGGAAACGACTGCCAAATCTGGGTTTCAAGAAAAAAAACAGAAAAGGAACGATGGTGGGGAAAAAGGAAAACACATGCCTTGGTTTCTGTCTCATTCGCCCTAAATTATACTGAAGACCGAGGCAAAATATGTGTTTGAATCAAGAATGGATTAAACTGAAACACTGATGAGACGAATTGGCCTCAAATGTTTCCGAGAGCACTTCAGGGTACCCAAGGAAGCCTCCCCTTCATCCCACTTTTCATCTCCAGAGTTCACCAACAGAAAGGAAGGAAAACACACCTGTACCTTAAGATCCATACTCGTCTTTGGTTTCCTTTTTTTACCAAATTGGTGTTTTCATGGAAGCAATTATTTCCTCCTCTCTGCTGACTAATATCTCATTTCTTGTTTCAAACATATTCTTGCCTCGGTTTAGGGGGGCTGTGTTACCTGCTGCTATTTGTCTCAGCCCTAAACACCCTTGTGGCTCGTGGCGGTTCAAAAAGCACGCCACGGCAACACCGGCGTTTAAGACTGATCTCTTCAGATCTTTTTACTGTTTCCTCGAAGCCAAGGTGCAAAAGGCATGTAGCCATGTACTGAAGTGAATCCTTCAAAATGTCACCCTCAGCAGTACCATACAGGCTGCAAAACCCACCACTGTATAGTAAATATTACATTGCATGGTACCCAAAGTGAGTGTTTTACTTCCCTCCACCTTTGTATCTCTTCAATGATATATTCAAATTTCTGTCCAGATATTTTTTACCGAGTTTAGTAGCACAAAATGGGAATCCTTGTTTCTGAAAACTTTCATGGGATTTTTTTTTAAAATTTCTTTCGCGTGTATGTGTGTGCGTGTCGTACTCCTATATAGTCTTTTTAATATTGCGTTTTTGTCCATATTATCCAAGGATGTACTTCTTTCCACTTTTGCGTCGGCTACTGTACATTATTTAACATGTTCCAGCTACAACTTTTACTTGCACAAATCACCATTTCTCGTGTTTAAGTTATCAGATCAGTATAACTGTACAGAATCTTTGGGGTTTCCTCCGAAAATTTATCTAACACACTTCAAAAACAACAAATGTGAATAGTATTTTTATAAAGCACTGAAATGGCCGACGTGGGGGAAATCTGTAAATAGGGAGGCGATGCTTTGAATTTATATTGGTCTTCTCTCCTACTGCTGTTTTTCTCCTGCTTATAACAACTTGTACAAAAAAAGAGCCGTACATATTTGCTTTATGTAAGTGTACCTTTTGACTAATGGGGATTTGATTTTAAAAAGTGCTTGTTGACCCTTTCTCATGTGAAACTCTGTTCAGTGGCCCTCTTTTGTTTTCTTCCCCCCACCCCAGACCTTCGTGGCTGTCCTCATGTAACGTTTCAGTTTAGGTGTAAAACTCTATGAAAGTGATGGCAAATGGGGACGAGGGGGTCTCTGTTTCGCTTTCCCCATGCCTGCCGTATTACATTTCCTACTCAGTAGTAAGAACGCACCAAACAAGTGAAGAATACCATCTTTCCCTCCATAATGCTCCCTGTAGCAACCAATAACGTAATAACATTTTGCCAATAATGTAATAAGTTATTACGTTAACGGCCTAGCATTAAAAAAATATAAAAAATACGTATAGAGGATGGCATAGTCGTCACATTCCATTCATCAAGGATACGTCCCATGTAGCTCTCACTCTCCTTAATTATGGTTGGAAGAGCCAATCTGAGAATTATTTGTTGTACAAAATCTTTATTTAGAATATTTTTTATTTGCTTAGATATGTAAATTCATCATTTCATGTCAGTGTCTCTGTTGGATGTTTCATTGTCAAATGAATTTACCACATTTTCTTCTTGGAAAACATTTCATTCAAACTTTTTTCAAACATTTCTCAAGGAGAAACGATTCAATCCTCACTTAAAACTGCATTTAAATAACTGGACTGGCACTATAACGGCACTTAACTCCATAGAACATGAACACTCATTTACAAATGTAACAAAAACCTAAGGAGTATTATGACGTTATTGGTTGCTACACACCCTCTTTCTAATAGTCATAAACCTGAAACTGCTCTGCCAACTAACCCAGATAAACCACATTTGGGAGTCTTCTCACTTACTTTCTACCGGAAATATTACTGAGCCAAGTCTAACCTCCTCTTCTTCCCTGAAAGGCAGAGCACAGCCGTCACAATACAGTTTTCATTTGTTTTGCATGCTTCAAGAGGAGATATCACGGAGAGAAGGCACCATCAGTTACTCCTCCTCACCTATGTTAGCTTCCCCCCGTGTCCCTTTATCCAACGCGGTCATTGCCGACTATCTCTCTGAGTACTTTGAAACCATTACCCAAAGCTTTATATCATAGAAAAACCGTTCCTCATGTTTGTTACATGAATCTGTCAAAAGTATATTTTTAATTTAATATAAATAAAGATTGATTCAGTATACGTTGTGGTTGCTTGTGATTTTGTGCATGTTTTGCATCCCTTTAGATAAAAGTTGCTGAACCCTCCAGCTGGCAAGTCTGCTTCGGAGGATTACACCTGATATTTACGTGGAAAACATCCTGCACTAAGTTGTGTATCTTGGAAATCAGCTACATCAGGGATTTTGCTTCACCCCTGTTAGGAATTCTTTCTCAAAGGCACCTCAGCAGGGAAGCTCAAGTCCTCGACTCAGATCCCAGGGTCCCTCGGCGAACACGCCACCCCGCTGCTCGTAAATAGAGCAGAAAACGAACGCCCCACTCGGATGCCCTAACGCGCTCGCTAACAGCTTTAATAATAAAATTTAACAGATGGTGTCTTTAATTAAGACGAGGGAAAACTCTCGAGTTACGGCGCACTTATTTTTGACCCGGCTTCTTAAGATCAACATTGCAGAAGTCGCACTGGAGACGGGATTCTGCACTGCACCACGCCTTTCATGCTCAAAAGGACTTGCAGATGAAGACCAGCTGCATCAAAAGGTCCGCAGTGTTCTCCGAGCTTTCCTCCGGCAGCTCGCCCCAAATAGGCTAATGTGTGGATATAACATTTTGCTCTCGTTTTTCTCCCGCCCCGTGCTGCGCTTAATCCGCTGTTTACCCAAGTGTTGGTTATGTAAACTGGCATAGGCAACATCGTTTGCTATGCAGCGCTCCTCCATAGCTGCTCCACTCCCAGGCTTTCATTCCAATCATAAATAATACAAAACCGTCCAATGGCAGAATATGAGCTTTCTGAAGTCACTGCTATTAATACTAATAAGGCAATGGGGTGCTTTAAGTAAACACTGTTTATGAACTGAAAATCCCCTCCTTTCTCTTCCTTCTTTTTTCCCCTCTCTCTATTAGTTTCCTCAGAGCACTGAGACTCAATTAGTAAGCACATCTAGTTCCACCATCGTAATTTAGAGAGAGGGGCTTCTGCTGCAGAGGAACACTATTTGAACTATTTCCAGCTATATTCTTACACAGCGACTTATTCAAAGTCTATATTAGGTCTGCCTGCTTGAATCACTGTCAAAAAAATTATGCTTCCCATTTGCTACGTTAAAGAAAACTTAATTGATACTCACTCGCCGCCTCACATTGAACTCTACATAATAGACAGATTATCTTGAGCAGTAAGCACACTTCCTGACAGGACTTTGCACATTATCACCCACACCAGACAGCAAGAAGGGGGGGGGGGTTGGGGTCACTGTTAATTTGGCAACTGCAGTATAACCATTTGTCATTGTATTACAAGTCTCCTTTAAAGCCAGTCTTCCGATGAAGCCTGCAATCGCCGCCAGGAGACGGGCTTCAGCTCCATCCCGGAGGCCTGTAGCAATTATACTTACAGCTGCCCTGTACACCTGTGACATAGCTCGGCGATGACAGCTCGTCGCCAACAGACCGCTGCCGTTTAATTGCAGCGTGTCACCTTGACGGGCTGTTTTACCCGCATATCCCTGAACTGAGGAGAAAGACTGTTTGAAACGGCTGCACAGGCTTGATGATTCTTTTATATTGTGGCCTTGAGTTTGACCAGTGGAGGTTTTTTTGTAAGTGTTGTTGCAGTTCTTTTGTTTGCAAGTATTTTGAAGCCCTGTGAGTAGAATTTATGAGTTTCTGAATAAATTCTCCAATTAATTTTTCTTTGTGAGGCTACACCTTTGAAGAATGAAGAAGTACCCACTGTAATATTGATCATATTGGTACTATGGGGTGTTCTGCTGGAAAACCTTGGATTTTGGCATCTGTGTTGATGAGATTTCGACACCCTAATAAGCATTGACCCAGAACAAGCGCTCTCCCTCATGCAAATGGAAATCCCAAATGTCACTGGTCTACCCCCGCAGGAAAATGCACCCCACCACATGGAAAAAACATCAAACAATCTTGAGGAATATGACAATCGGCCAAGATGTTGATTTGACCTCCAAACTTCCTAGACCCCATTCTGATCAAGCATCAACAGGATGCAGTGGAACAAGTTTGATTGACAGAGGCCCCACTGCACAAGCCAGAGTACCCAAAAGATCCACTGCCAACATGCTGGTGCCAGACCCCATAGGACACCCTGAGAGGTCCTCTTGTCCATGCCCAATGGTTCAGAGCATTTTTGACCACATAAGGGGGACCAACACAGTATTAGGCAGGTGGTCATAATGTTATGCCTGATCGGTGTAAACTAAATGTGCTGTGGGCACTTACCAGCCACAACATTAAAACCACTGCAGGTGAAGTGAATAACATTGATTATCTCGTTACAATGGTGCCTGTCAAGAGGTGGGATACATTAGGCAACAAATGATCAGTTCTTGAAGTCAGGGAATCTCAAAAACAGCAGGTGTTGTGGGATGTTCTCAGTCTGCAGTTGTTAGCACCTAAAAAACATCGAAGGAAGGAAAATCAGTGAAGTAGCAACACGGTCATAGGCATCTAAGGCTCACTGATGCATGTGGGAAATGAAGGCCAGCCTGCGAGGTCTGATTCCACAAACATAACACACAGGGAATCACAGCTTGTTGTCTGTACTGACTCCTGTCCAGAACTGAAAGCACCTACAATGGATAAATAATCATCAGAACTGGATCATGCAGCAATGAATCATGTTTTCTTTACATCATTTGGGCAACCAGGTGCGTTGTTTGCCTGGAGAAAAAATGGCAGAAGGATGCACATGATGCATGTGATGCCCCATGCTGGAAAACCTTGGATGATTCATGCGGAGGTTACTTTGATGCGAACCCAAACATTGTTGCAGACCACGTACGAACGGCATTCCCTGGTGGCCTCACTCGGCAGTATAATGCGGCGCTGCAAAAATTCTTCAAGAAGGATTGTGAAAATCAGAGTTGAAGGTGTTGCCTTGACCTCCAAATTCCCCAGTCCCATCAAGCAACTGTGGGATGTGCTGGAATAACAAGTCCGATCCACGGAGGCCCCACCTTGCAACTTGGCGTCGATTCGTAGACAGATTAAATTTGTTTTGCTTGACATCGGTATCTGCCCTGCTTAATTACAGTTACAGACATTCGGGTCAGGAGAAGCGCCTAGTTTTTTTAAAATAGTAAATCAGTTAGTTGTTTAGTTAATTACATTAATTTTTTATTAGGGTTATTGTTAGGGTTAGGTTTAGACGACTGCAACTGGTAGGTTGTAGTCGTCTTCCTAGACATTTGAATTTTGTAGGATTTAAGCTGTATCAACAAGGCCGGCAGTGCAATGCCTCCTAGAAACCATTAATCTGCTCTATCTATATTAATCTGCTGCTTCACAGATGCTAATCTGACATTATCACTCTAACAGATTGCCCTTTTTAACTTCCGATGGCATATTTACATTCTAATAACATGGAAAATGCTTCTGGTGTTGTGTAATGTGCATTTAAATTCAGAATGTGTCCATTATGATGGTTCCATAATGTGGTTAAAGATATGAAGCATAAATCATAGTTATCTCCCACCATGGGGCTACATCTCCCCTGTAGTGTCATGACTGCACATGGTTATGTTAATACGCAATTTTGCGAGTTATATTCTCTTTGTGCCAGTGTTGAAGCAAGAGGCATGTTTTTGATCTAGAATCTGGGGTAAAAGTATGCCTTAAAAAAAAAGCAGATTATAGCCACAATTTAGCCAACATGACTAATTGACAAGATCATTAAAAGCCTCCACAGGGCTGTAAAAATATTGACAGCTCGTGGTGGTTGTGGATTTTAATCTTTTTCTCCTCATCAGACCTTTCATGATTACATCAAATATGATGTCTTTGACTGAAGTCAAGATAAATTTAAATGTAATCCTGCAGTTTGACTTGGTTAATAATACAAATTTATACAGACAGTGTCTCATTTCTCAGTTCACACGGATTTTAATAGATTTTATGGCTTTAGATAAGAAGCCTAGGTAATCACTGACTCATTAGTATTCCTCTGCAACCCTCCCAAAGTCAGGCAGATACAGGAATCGGTCAGTTAGTGCAATAATTCAGAAAATATCTTACTCATTGCACCTTTTAGTCAATTTATTTCATGCTGATTTTAACACAGTTGTCTAGCCCAAAGCTATGTGAAACTTCTAAATGTTTATTATGGGCTCAGCTGCAACCTAAGAATTCATATCCTAATATCATTTATTTTTAAATGTGTTAAATTTGAGTAAAAGTTGCCCAATTATAATTAAACACTTCTCCACGACTGCAGGCTGTTGTGGATGTTGGATCAGCGTTTTTTTTTTTTTTTTTCTTCCACTGATTAGATTGAAAACTTGTGGGATATGCTAGCTCCATGCCTGAGGCTCATACAAAAGTCTGGGGGAAAGACGAACCCAAAGAGACCTATCTGCAGCCTGCCAATGAAGACACTCAGTCCAGTCTGTAGCTGAGGATTACCATGTGGAAGAGGACGAGAAGGAGAAGGAAGACGACTTCCCGTGTGTCGACTTTTCCGCACAGCATAGTAATCAGAGCAGAGACGGCAGAAAACAAGAGAGGGAGAGGAGAGGAAGACGGAGGAGGCCAAATGGAGGTAAAGGTTGGGTACAACAGCCTGAGGCGGACTGTCGAGGGCATGGAGCTGCACAAACTCACCTCTGAGAAGGAAGCCGGAGCTGCTATTGACTAAATAAGTCGTAACAATAATGCTAGATGCTCAGTTTTATTTTTAATACTTGCAAGACCAGCAGTCTAAAGTATTATCTGTGCAAGATTATACACACAGGCATTCGATGCCACAAGCTATTAGACAATCCATGAGGCTGGCATGACATAAACATCCAAATATATACTCCAGTCTTTATTGTTCATAACTGTGCTGTGGCTTTATGGTTAACCCTCCTGTCACATTTTTTTTCTGCACTGTGGGCCTTTTTCAATTCAGTATAAAGTTCTGCACCTCTATGGAAACAGCACAATCATGGCTAGAATTAGAGAGAACTCAAAAATGTCTTATGTGCAATAACGAAGCTATAATCCCTTAAAGCATAAAAAGGACAAGATAAAGAGTGTTTATTTTTTTTAAATGAGAAAACTTGGAATCAAGTGCCCACATGTGTTACCAATACTGGGGGAAAAATGGTGACTCCACATACTGTAGATATTTTACTACCAGCATTTGTTTCCATACTTATTTTATGTCTCGTCTTTGGGAACACCACCTGCAGTTCAGCTGAAAAGTTCATGAATTTTTTTCTTGTCAGTCTTTATTGCAGCTTAGTGGTTATTGGCTTTTTGTTTACCCTGAGGTGCACAGAATTTTTTGTTTTGAATGGAATCTTTCTTTTTTTCTTTTTTTTTTCTTTTTTTACATTTTTAAATGATGAGACATAACAATAAAGTGATTTGATGAAATATCATGGTTTTAAAGTTTAAATGGGAACAACAGCACATGATTAGTTTTGGCTTTGATAAATGCTGGCAATTTCTGAAAATGCCTTTCAAACCCACTCAGAGGGATGAAATACAGTCTGCAAACTTTCAAACAGCAATAGTCAACACATGCAAGACACAGGACCTTGCAGTCAATGCTTGAAAATAAAAAACCCCAATGGAACCAACTACTGCTTATTTAATACCAAGTTTTCCCATTTCCTGAAGTCACCCATTTCCCAAAGTTGGTCCATACTGATATTTAAATCATAGCAGCATTATTCTTTAGGCTATTCTTTAACAGTTCATCAATGTGATCAACCTGTACAAGCAAACAACTGGGAAGTATGTGTAGTACAACCTAGCAAAAGTAAATACTATATTGTACAGTGAACAAGTACAAGCTGCCAGATTGACTGCTCAGCCAAGGCAAAGTGACAATCCTGCACTTGTGGTAACACCTTCGAACAAGCTTTTCTTCATACGTACTATACATTAGAACATTGTTGTAATTTACAGTATATGTCTGTTGTATCTTTCCATGTTTTGTTACTTGCAATTAGCCAGAATGTTAAGTGGTCTGAAAGGTAGTTTTTATGCCTCCGTGCTGGCGACTGTCGAGGCATTATGTTTTTTGGGGCTGTCCACCTGTACGTCCATCCGTCTGGACAGATGTAGATGTAAACTGTAAGTTCACTGAATGGCGGAGGCATACAACCAGTTGTTAGCACCTCACAGCTAGAAGATCCCCGGTTCGCGTCCCGGTTAGGACGCCTGGGATCTTTCTGTGTGGAGTTTGCATGTTCTCCCTGTGCATGCGTGGGTTTGTCTGGCTTCCTCCCCAGGTTAATTGATGATTCTAAATTGTCTGTAGGTGTAAATGTGAGTGTGCTTGGTTGTTTGTGATGGCCCTGTGATAGACTGGCAACCTGTCCAGGGTGTCCCCTGCCTTCGCCCGAGTCGGCTGGGATAGGCTCCAGCCCCCCCGCGACCCTGCAGAGGATTAAGCAGTGTATAGATGATGGATGGATGGATGGAAGTGCTGCAGTATTGTTTTGAGTGCCTTTGATACACATTGTAAAGAAATGGAAATCCATGGTCACAACAATAAATTGAAAAGAATGTCTGAATAAATTAATTAAATTCATTTAATTGAATTTTGCTTTTGAGAAACAATATTACATAATGCGTAATTTATTTAAAAAAAATGAAAACTCAGTTGAAGCATAACACTGCCACACTGATAATGAAACTGAATATTTAATAGATACTCAATTTCAACACTGATACATAGATTATGTGCAACCAAAGAATAAAATAAAATTGTTAGCTGTATATTAGTCAATTATGTTAATTAGTCAACCATCAAAAAATCTACTGGGCATGATATAAAATACACACACACATCATAGAACATCTCTCGTTGAGTTTTCTTGCTGCTGCCTCTCACACACACACACTGCAAGTAAATCTACACTTGTATATCTGTACACAGTTGCAAGCTGCAAGAGTTCTTTTATACTGCTTAGTGAAGATTTTCAGTCAGAGATTTCTGACTTTTTTTTTCCTTATTCCTGCAGTGACCCCTAGCAGCGCACACAGACACACAACTACACACACATACACGCACACACACACACACAGAGAGAGACTGGCCCGAGGACAGAGATGGAGAGCTCTAATTTCTACAGGGCCCACAAAGTCCTTCCATCCCTCTAAACTCAATCTCCTCTCTTTCCTGCTCACAAAACGATACACACTCGCAGAATTATCACATATACAGACAAACACACACACACACATGGACCCCCATATTTTGCAAAAATGTGTGGTATAGCCATATATGCCAGCAAAAAAAGATACAGTGTTTACTGTGGTGTAGCTCTCTTTTAGCTCCCCTCAACATTTAACCACCACACACAATTCATCAAATCACACTGACGCCTTTTATCTCTGCACAGTTGATTGCCTTTCAAATCTCCTTGTACAAGAGTCTGTAAGCAGCTTCTCCATCCATTTGTGCCTGCATGTGTCAACAGTGAAGGACTGGAATTGCAAAGGAGAGAGAAAAGGACATATCCAAGCACTGATTCCTGACTAGGCAAAATGATTCTGTAACCAAACAGTCCCAGGTTTGAATCTCTCCACCGGTCTCTTCCTGTCCTGCTGTTATTTCTAGTGAACCTCTACCTGCTCACTCCATCACACGTTTGCTGTGGATATAATGGCATCAGCGAAATCCCTAACATGTAAAGAGGCCCGGAGACGTCCAGATGGTCTGCAGCAGCTCGGCAATTTGTCAAAGAAAATGATGCTGAACAGTGTAAGAAATTACGCAAATACAAGCAGAAAGCATTTCTTCTCTTTAGTTGATGGCAAATGCAGTTTAAAGATAAGGCTGGCAGGGTTTTATGTTTCTTATTTTAAGTCAAAATTCCATGATTGAAGTGTTTTTTAGCATTTTTTTAGTGAGCCAATATTATCCGCTGATTTTGGCCTTCCACTGATACATTAGTACATGTCGTCCAATATGTGCTCATATAAAAACTCACTTTTACAGAGCAGAATGCAGAAAGAGATGCTTGAGGTAGAAATTGTTCCATTGCATAGTTTGACTGCTGTGTTTACAATTTCTAGCGTTGTTTGCAGAGATGATGGATGGATGTTTGCAGCACATGTAGTTGAGCAGACAGTGGTGCGGAGTCGAACCGTGTCTTCATGGCTAACTAGCTTTTCAAATAGAGTGCTGAAAAGTTAATAATCAATTACTTTATCATTTTTCCTTTTCATTTTTCCAACATACACCAATCAGGCATAACATTATGACCACCTGCTTAATATTGTGTTGGTCCCCCTTATGTGGTCCAAAATGCTCTGAACCATTGGGCATGGACAAGAGGACCTCTCAGGGTGTCCTATGGGGTCTGGAACCAGGATGTTGGCAGTGGATCCTTTGGGTACTCTGGCTTGTGCAGTGGGGCCTCTGTCAATCAAACTTGTTCCACTGCATCCTGTTGATGCTTGATCAGAATGGGGTCTAGGAAGTTTGGA
>OMNN01052777.1:0-12330 GCA_900302755.1 Chromis chromis
GAGAAGAAAGAGATGGATCGAGGGGAGAGAAAGAGTAGGAAAAGTGAGCCGGGGGAGGGGGGTGCAGGGGTCTTTGTGATCCATCATCCTAAAGAGACACTTCCCAAGAAGGGACGGCACTTTTTCCAGTCTCTCGGTTTTGTCTTACAGGCACTGAGAGCCAGCTGTTAATCGGAAAAGACATTACAGGTCAACTCCAGCTGCATCGTCTCCCATCTACACTCCATTGGTACATTCCCAAGCTTATTTACTTATGCTTAATTTTAGGTGTTAATTTGAGGAATGGTGTCAGGGGAAAAAAAAGCTATTCTCACCATACCATTCTGGCAGCAAAAGGCTATATAGTATATCTTCAGAGCAAAGGGATCACTGAGGCAAGTCTTTCCCTCTCTTCCTGGTAAATGGGGTGTAAAACAGGCCTGGTGCCGAAAGTGGCTGTAGCCCAGAAGGAGATGATTATCTGGGGCTAATTTCACCCACAGTGGGGCTCTGAGTATCCCTAAAGGATCTTATAAGGCCCTTATAGACACTATAGAGTATAGTACTGGATGAGTGTCCCGAAAGTAACAAGGCAATCAACCGGGCATGACCCCCCCATGGATGGATAACATGGTCCTGTCCATTCATAAATCTGGTTAAGGAGGCTGACGAAGGAGGACGTCCTGTACGATCGCTATAAAAACATCACTGGACCTCATTCAAAGGCCGTAAACATGGAAAAGACGCAAAATATATTTATGGTCCATTCACAGAGCTCTAATAGAGCCTGGACCAAGGCCTGGGAGTACATTAGACTACCGAGACTACTGTTCATGACCAGTGTTGGTAACACCAGTTGTAACCAAAAATCGTTATATATTATTTTTTGAAAAAGTATTTAATATATAATACTGAAGGCTTTAACAAAAATCTAAAGGAAAGGAAAGACGTCAGACCTCTGTAGCAGCATTAGTCCATACTAGCTTAACACATCTTCATCTTGGCGGTGAAGTGACCATAAGCATGTAGCTTAGTGTTGGTTTAGCAAAATAAAATAGGAAAGGGCGCTCCAAATCCAAGCTAGCTAGCAGCTGGTAAATGAGCAAACTAGCAACAAACATGAAAATAAGACACAGGGAGGAAGTTGTTGCATTTCTCATCTTTGGTCTGGCCGATTATCAAATCCAAAATTCAAAATTAGAACCAATTCCTGACAGAAATGAATTCATCCTTATCTGTCACCATTCTGTGGTCTCATGGAATGTCCCGCCCACAACGCTATCTGATTGGTTATGCATTACTAGAAATAGCCTATCAATGCTGAAGGATAAATGCAAAAAAGTTTCTATTAATTAAACATGTAAAACGTAAAAAGTTTTACAGTGGGAACTGCGTTGAGCTAAAAATGACACCAAGATTTCCTGTTTTACTGCAAAAACATATCCATACTAAATATCAGTTATCAGCAAACTTGAAATATCGGTACTAGCCCTGAAAAAAACACATCAGTCGAGCCCAGACCAAAGTGATTACTTGGATTAGTTATTGTAACTAACTGGTGAATTTCAGTTTTTATTGTTACTAATTATTGTTACTGCTAGACTGCCCAACACTGCTCACAACACACACATATCAACCTGTAAGTCTTGACTAAAATGCCGGCTGGGACCCAAACCTATTCTGCCTGAGTGAAACACACAAGCACAAAAAGGCATCGTCTCTCAGCCTGTGTAATCATGTGTAACAACATGTGTTAAGTACGTTTGCTAGGGTCATTAGTGTACACAAGATGAAAGCTGATCATCAGCGGGCCTATCAGCTTACATGAAAATTAATATGCGTCACACAAACTCTCTCATGTGACATTTTGTCTTTCTCTACCTCCCCCCTCTCTCTGTCTGTCTGCTTTTCATTCTGCCTGCAGCCTCCTAATGGCTCAAGTGAGGTAATTCTTTTTGGAGAACGTACCGAGTAACCCCTGCGTGTGTGTGTGTGTCTTTGCATATGTATGTGTGCATATATATATATACTGTATATGTCTGAGCATGCATAAAAGTGTGTGTGTTTCTCCTGTGTGCACAGAGCAATTCTGTGCTGCTCGGAGCTGAGCAGTGGGCTGTTTCAGGCTGCGGTCTAAGTTCAATAAGCCAGGTTTGACATATGCTAGCATTCTGTACAAACACTGTCCAGTGGTCGGCCCTGCACTCTAACCCTGCTATTATGACTGCTGCGCTGCCTGTGTGCGTGTGTTCCTGTTACCGAAAGAGCAAAAGCAAAAGGAAGAAAAACAGAACAAGAGATGGCAACTAAGAAAAATATAGTAAAACCAGAGTCCGGAGGGGATAGCATGCAGCCCAGACCTAAAAATACGGCGATGTTCTTCTCCAACAACAGAGTCAGATGTGGGGCGAGGGTAAGGATAACGTGGTGGGAAATAAATACAGAGTGAACATGGCTCAGGCCAAGACCAGCAGGTGTCCCCACACATCAACTGGGTGATCACAGGTAGAAAGGCAGCCACTCCTGAGATAAGCTACAGAGTTAACTTGAGGTTGTGTCAGTCCTCAAAATACCAGTTTTGTTTGTCTGCTAGGAGGGCACCATGGGCGAAATCTGTCCTAGACAAGCCTATGCAGTTAAAAAGTCAGTAAAAATCATGGATGCATTCGATACCAGACTTTAAGGAACTATTCTTCTCTTTAAGCTGCAATCATAATTTGCTGTTATGGAAACCAACCTGAAACGTTAACATTTGGATCTTGATATACTGCATAATGAAATTCACCCTGTGGAAAAAGTGAATTCAGTGGTCTGAGAAACCAGGGATGATGGTAATCCTGAGAATTAACTGTTCTGTGCCGTACTGTGCTCTCATCTAATTGACCAGTGAAGGCCATCAGATAAAAGCCTGTCCTCTGTTCCTTCAACATCCTGACAGTTACTACACGTCTGACTACAATCCTACCTGCCCATCCCAATGATATCCACCCACTAACTCACCGCCTGTCCTACCTGTTCACCACGACTGTTTGTCTAACAAACCGCCTGCGAATTAAACCTTCGTTCTCACAATTACACCTGCCTAACACCACACTTGTCTCCCTTAGTGACTACCAGGCATGGGCTGCGCTCCGTCTTAGTGGTGGTTCCCTCATAAAGAGCTACAGAGTGTCAGCCGGCTTGCCTGCCAGCTTGCTGCTCCCATAAAGACGTAGGAATGAGGGACCAATCTCATTAGGGGAAGATTAGGCCAACATCTGTTTGCTGTCCCGATGCCACTGCTGCTGCTGCTGCTGTGGAGCTATGATGAGTGGTAATGCCACTGCCAGGGTATTGTACAAGCTAACATGCACACAAACACACCCACTTTCCACACAATCTAAGCTGTTATGAGATACTAATCACCGCTGTCATTGGCTTAGAGCGGGAGAGTCAGTGGTAGCCTGACCAAGTTTGTGTGTGTTTGTCTTTGTTCTACTGTATGGTCCAAGCCCGCAAACAAGTCCCAAAACACCCAAGGGATATGAGTAACAGACCGAAGACAGAACCCAAACAGCTATAATGTTATGAGCGGGAGAGAGAGAGAGAGAAAAAGCAACAAGTGAGTGAGAGACAGAACTAGAGGGAGGGATGGAGGGAGAAAGGGAAACATGTGAGGAGGTTAAATGTAACAGAGGGTTTATTGTTTGTGGTTCTTTGGGGAGGGAACGAATCGAGCGAAGGAGGGAAAAGGGAGCAGGACGAGGGGAGGAGACGAGGACGAGGGAGACAGCGAGAACAGAGCCTTGGCAGAGGCCAGAGCTGCCTGCAGACCGGAGTCTCCCAACCAAACAAGCAGCCGGATAATGAAACTAATGCTGCTCAGGAGACAGCCAGCACACGGGAAATCAAACAACTACGGCACAAGATTAAATGCTCGGCAATAAGGAGGTCAACTCTCCACACTCAGGTCAACACTAGAGTCCTGAATAGCCCCATCTCACTGAAGAACTCTCATATTTCAGTCGCTGAGGGATTCGTTAAATTAATTTCCCCGCATGAGGAATGTTGAAAACACAAACTCACCATGCAAAGTACACAATAGTTTGGTATTTTGGGAAACTTCGGTGGTCTCTGTGTTAAACTAAAGACAGTAGAAGCAGGTGGAAACACTTTTTCTCTGGGCAAAGTTCAAAAACACAACCGCCTACCAACACAAGGGCTCACTAATTAACACGCTGCATCCTGTTTATGAAATTCATACACAAATTAGAAAAGTAAGAATGACAAAATTCCTCCCTATCAGCTTTTTGTAAACCCACAGCTTGCCATTGTTACATCCTTGCTTGTATAAAGAGTAAACAAATGGGATACAGCAGGCTTCATATATAATTATTATATTAGTATAACATATATTGAACTATTAGCATTTTATATTATAAGATCAGACAGCACGTTAGCATGTACGGACAGTGTCTTCATTAATATTAGCATGACGGTTGTTTACCCTGTTTAGCCTGACTTCTAATGAAAGACACTTGTAGATAGGGTTGGGGATTGTCTGTATTTTAATGATGTTTATCGATTCCTGTTCTTAATTATTCATTGCAGGGGGGTTTCGAGTTACTACAACAATAAATTCTGCTTTTACATGAATTCACGAGTGAAAATAATCTAATTATATGAATCTGTATTATAGTGTAACAGTCAAGGGAGACATTTTCCTGCACTGAGTACTTGTGCTTGATTATACCTACGTGTCTATCAAGGTAAACGAATCCTTAATAAAAATTGGAATTATTATAGTTACTATGTTTTTTAGGTGTAGGTTGTTGTGTGAAGTGAGCCTCAGAGTAGCAGCTCATTACTTTAGTGAGCTTCAATAAGCAGAATAACTACTGAAAGTCTGTGTGTTGCGTTCGCTGTCACACAACAGGAATAAAGAGTCCCTGTTCTTGTACTTTTACTACGGCGACCTCCTTTAATTCTCCACAGCAGCGTTGTGTAAAACACCACTTACCATAGATAAATATTATCAGCAGGGTCTGATGCCGCCCTTGTAAAGCATTTTATAGCGAGACAATCACACACTTGTGACTGAGCAGGTTTACTGAGGATAACACGATTTATTAAGATGAATGAGGGAAGACAGCACTATTGGATGGTGGTAAATATACAATAGGAGCTTGCAGTACACTATTCCTAAACTTGCACAGCTGAAATTTGTTTAGCAGCTATGTGACAACAAAAGTCTTCATGGGAATGTCTAAAGTGTCATCCTGTTAACTAAGGGCGGAACTGGTTTGTTAATTTTCCAATCTACACCTCCACTCTGATACCATCTACTGTTTTAACTTGCAGTGCTGTAATGTAAAGCCTTTTTAGAGTGACGCTCTTGTATTTTAAAGTGGATCTTTAAGTCTTTTCCATGAGAAGATCTTCAAAAAGAAAATCGGTGATGCAGTCTTTGCTAACTACGCCCCGAAGCTATGGAACACAATACCTCTAGACATCAGGGAAGCCAACTCATTAGATATTTTTAAAAGAAAGCTTAAGACATATCTTTTTACGTTAGCCTTTAAACTTACTTAGATATACAGACTTAGGGGCAGAAGCTGAAGAAGATAGTGAGGGAAATGTCAGGTGAGGCAGTTAGGCCTCCACCTTCAGCACCCTCTATACTTTCTACCCCCTACCAGAACCAGGGTCTGTATCCCCACCCCACTTTTCTTGGTGCAGTTGGTGTGAAGCAGAGGTAGGTGATGGTAGTGGTGTTTGTGGTAGTGTAGGCAAGGCGTATAAGTCTTTCTTGTTAATGTTTTAAGTGTTACCTTGCAATATCGCGGATGTTTCCTTGTTGTAAAGCGCTTTGAGCTGCAAACCTTGTATGAAGGGCGCTATCCAAATAAAGTTATTATTATTATTTATTATTCTGTCATTCTCCTGCATTTTAGAAGCTCAGTGTTAAATTTAGGTTTTGTGTGACAATGGAGGAAGTCAAACATGTTTTTGTCGATTTGATGGAAACATGTTAACACCTACAGCCTAACACATATTTGGGAGCGACAACAGAGGTGTTACATGGAGTGTGCTCCTTAATGAGATGTCAGCTACTGCTGTAGGTTCTGCTCTTATAACTTCTGAGCTCTGTTTTCAGCCTACGTTTGCTCACATTTTGTCAAACTGGTGCCACTAGATGTTTGCTGAATATCACTGGATTACTTTGATATTGCAGAAAACCGCTCTGAAGGTCTGTCGCAGCTCTGTTCCCTGTGATTTTTAGGCAGATTTATGGACGCTGATTTGTTTGTCTTCGGTTTTTGGTTTGTCCTCCTAAATGTCTATTTTGGATCATATCCTGTAATTTTGCAGAAGTTTAAAATCTTAAGTTTGTATTTTCAGCATTTTTTTTAGAAGCAAATTTTACGACTGCCTGGGTGACTGAAATATCCCGGTTTGATGTAATTGGTCCTGGATCAGCAGTAGAATCCCTGCTTCCAACAGCACTCTCCAACAAGCATCTTACTCTGCTGCGACTCTGGGACCAGTATGTACAGTATTCGTGGAAAGCGCTGCACATATGCACACATTTCCATGTCAGCAGCAGTAAGACAACTGGCAGATAATGATCTGTGTAGGGGCCGAGTGGTCTCTCTTTCTGTCTGTCTCCCTCTCTAACTCGTGCACTTACTCATTTTCTCTCTCCGTCTTTGACAGATTTTAAGTAAATACCAGCAAACAAGCAATTATTTCTGGCAGCCCGGGCCCCTTCTCCCTTCCAAAAGACGTGGAGCAGAGGGAGAGGGGGTGGATGAAATCACCCTAACAGATGTGATTTAAATCAATATTACATTATATGTGCCTTTATTTATTTAAAAAAAAAGTAACACAGGGAACCAAACCAAAAAGGGCCCAGTGATGACTGCTGCCCTTTGCTTGACGGAATAATTGCTTTTAATACATCAGGGTTTTTCATATTTTAATTTCCTTTTACCCCCTGCTTGTCCTTCTTCTCTGTTCCTCCAGGTCTGAGCAAACCCCCCCGATGTTAAAATAATATCAGGAAAAAAGAAAGCTTTAAAAAAAAAAATCTGCAGAGCTGTCAAACGTAGAGTTTTAACACAAACCATCTGGTGGAACGATGGAGGTAAACAGGCGCAAACAGAACTGGGCTGGGAGGAAGAAGTGGGGAAGGCTGGAGGGGAGTTAGGGGGGTGGAAAGGGAGGCAGCTGAGGGAGGAGAAAAGAAGCAGAGATCTTGAGAGGGGAGATGGGGTGAGATAAGCCGAATGTTACGGAGGAGGAGTTGGAGTAATGGGAGATAGAGCCGGTAGGAGGAAAGAAGAAAAAAAAAAAACAAGAAGTGGAGAATTTGGATGCGAGAGAGGGGAAAGGTGGAGGATGAAGAGGAGGAGGCGGAGAGACGGATGGTTTGGAGGGGAGGGGAGGGGAGGGTGGAGAGGGTGACAAAAATGTAGTCTGGGAACAAATTAAGGTGCTGTAGTCGAGACTTGACAGAAGGAGAGGAGGAGTGGGAGCTTCAAACACTCTTCTGCCTTGTATCCATTAGAACAGATACAGGACAATGGGAGGGCTTCAGTCCAAAATGCTCTAAAATCATTCTGAATTTTGACTCAGCTCACCGTCACTGTAACACTCCTCCATTTATACTCTGCAAAACTTCCTCTGCTTCAAGAAAACTAGAAGAAGTTCATCTACTGTACTTACTGTAAAGCATTTTTTCTTCAGGTCAAACATAAAAGCCAATACACAGTATAATCACCTCAATTTACACATTTACCAACACTACTGACAAACTTTCATTATGTGATTAAGAAAGTCCATTTTTAACATTATTTGCCAGTGTTTTACATTAAAGGTCCCATATTTTCCTACTCTTTTTAGAAAATTAATCAAAGTCTCACATGTCCCTACAGTGTGTCTTTAAGTTTGTTTTTAGCTAAAAATATTGCAAAGATGCTTCATTTCACCATAACTGTAAAACCACTGGGCTGTTTTAAACAGGATGTTTTACTCTGAAAAACCAATGTGCTACTGCTGTTCCCGCCTCCTTCAGGAAGAACACTCTGCCTGCATTTTAGCTAGATGACTATTGGTTAGTTTAGATTTACATAGCACATGCGTCTAATTTTTACTGGTTAAAAATGGATTTCCGGGTGCCCCGATAGCCTAGCGGTTATGTCGTGTTACCCACGTGCAGAGGCGTAGCGGCTGTGCCGGGTTCGAGTTCGACCTCGGCCATTTACCGCATGTCTTTCCCCACTCTCTCCCGTTATCCACTGTCCTGTCCTCTCTAATAATAAAGGCATGAAAAGGTCAAAACTAAATCTTATATATTTGATTTTCATCATATGGGACCTTTAAGTTATTCTACCTGCACATGTACGGCAACAAACACACAAGGCTTAGGGAGAACTAGGAAACCCAGTCCTGTTTGTATTGTATGCACACATTTAACTGTCTTGCCCATTGTGTTGTGCTAATTTGCTCATCAATAAATGGTGATGTCGTGCAAAGAAATGTAACAAAATGCCAAAAAAGCCTCTGAAGAAGGCTGACAGCTCACATTTTACGAAAACGGAAATGCATTACATTTTTTATGAAATGATAAACACAATGTAATTTGTGTGAAAAACACTGAATATAATTATAAAATTGCATGTTAGCAAGCAAACTCCACAGGCTACATGGTATGAATGGCCATTGTGAGTAACTAAACACCTGATTAAGGCTACAGTGGAAGATTTGTGGTGACGTGCACCAAATACAACACGCACTTCTTCCTGCAGTAACACTGAATGCTGGCGTTGGACATGAATGCTGGCGTTGGACATAAATGTGGCGCTGAACAATATGGAGGTTGCTGATTTGTATATCACAGCGGGAACATTTTACATTAACGTCAATGAAGGACAATGAAGTAGAAGAACATATATCAGAGGAGATTGTAGAGGGAGGGATGTGAGATGAGCCTAGAAACACTGTGTGCAGATATTTATCAGTACAAAAGTGTCTTACCTTTTGTTGAAACAGCAGCAGGCCAGCAGCAGGAACATGGAAGAAGAAAGGAGAAGACATAAATTAGCATCTATGTGTTGCAGTAAACACATCAATCCACTAATGTGGGGTCAAATTGTAAAGTAATTAATTAGGACAATTCTGTTCTACATCCCACACAGCTGGCTCGAAGGTAAAATAGTCGATGAGCAGTGCAGCTTTAATGCAAACTTTGTTCCAAGTCTGAAAATACTCAAGAAAAGACATTTATGGTTCCCAGAGGATACATCCTACAGACTTAAGTGACCTCCTTTAGTGCCACTAGCCAGCTAAAGTTTTAATTTATGTGAAATATCTACTGGATGGATTGGCAGAAAATTTTGTCCAGACATTTGTGTCCCCAGATGATGAATCTGAGTGACTTTGTTGATCCACCAAAAGGCTTCACATTTGTAGTTTTCAATGAAATCTCCCACCAAATATTAAATGCACTGTTATGAACTTTGGTCCAGTCTTTTCTCCCCCAGGATGAATTGTAATCATCTGACCTTTCATCTAGTGCCATCCCTGGGTCAAAATGTGTCCCTTACTTTAGTTTATGACCACATGCCATTGAAATGCTGACATTTAGCTCCCAGACCCTGCTGGGTACAGCCAAGCACAGCCTGACAGAACAGCAAGCACGACTGTAGACTATTTATCTTGTTTTATTTTTCTTTGCCAGCAGGTATTTGATTGCGGTTGAGTGTGTCGACATTATCTGTTGATACTTTTAACAGACTAAACAATGAATTCCCTTGACAAAATTCAGCTTGGAAAGGCTCCAGCAGCCACACGAGAAAAAAAAGAAGTAATAAGCGTAAATAAAAAATGAGCAATCCCTGTTTTCTCACAGGTACAAGGAATGTCTGAGTGCAGTTCTCTCGCAGTATATTCCTCCTTGTGGTGGCATGGGCCCTGTCAGGTGACACAGGAGCTGATGAGGCCTGACAGAGGGTCAGCGACCTCACTTCCTACTCTAATTGGTCCTGGGTGATAAACCGGCCCCCCGGGACTCGCAGAGATGTGGGCTTGGTGGAGCAGGGAGAAGCGAGGAGTAGTGGAGTGGGGTGAGTAACGGGGGGCCTTGCGAGGCCTCTTCTAACTCAAGCATTTGGTAATGCGCTAATTAATTTTAAGAGTTCGACATCCCCCTTTCTGGCCCTCACCAGAAACAGATGTTAAGCTTGAGAGGGGAGGGGGGAAGGGGCGGCGGGTGATATGGCGAACGCTGCCTAGCGAAAGCCAGATATAGATCTCCAGGAAAATAAGCGCGAGAGGGTGACTGAATATCAGACAGAAGGAACTGAGTCATTTTGCCGGCCCCCTCTCTGACAGGTGAAGCGGATGACAGTGCAATTTCACACCTCGCTGAGCGAACGACAGATTCTTCTGTGTTAGCGGGGGGGAGAACAAAACATCCTCCTTAGGAGCTGCGCACGTGCCTACGAGTACGACTCTCTCTCACACACACACACACCCACAAAACAGAACACAATAGAATCTTTTCTGTTAACACTTCAACTCAAAACACAATAGCCTATTCATGTGTGTGTGCGTGTGTACAGTGAAACGTGTTTGTAACTTAATAAAAACACAATAGAGACGGTGAGGGGAGGTGTGTGTGTGTGTGCGAACCAGGAGAGTCAACATTCAAAAGTTAAGATGTCAGCAGTGAGCGCAGGATTAACAGGAGAAAGTGTCTTGTTTTGCCTACTGTGTCAGGGGGATCTGGAAGTGATCTGTGGCCCTGACATGAAAACAGGAGGGTGTGTGTGAGTGTGTGTCTGTATGTGTGGGGGTTAGAGGGATTTAAGGGGGTAAGAGGGGGGGTTGGGGAGGTCCAGGGAGGCCCAGTTGTTGTAACCTCTGACCTTTCGGCACGCTCCAGGGCCTCCCAGAAGCCACTTCAAATGCACCCTGCGAGGGAGCCCCTCGTGCCACAGAGAAAAGAGAGAACGAGCAGGGAGGGCAAGTCTCAGCTGTCATCGCTGTCACCGAGCCGCATGTACACGAAAACCTACTTACAAAACAAGCGCACTCTATTTGTTTCTGCATCTGTTTCTGTGTTCATGTTAATCATGAGCTCTGAGCTGCACCTTACGTTTTCTCCCTGAGGACATGTAAAAGCTCCATATATTCAGTCTCACACTAATGTAGATTTTCATTTGTTTTACTTCCAGTTTTCACCTTTTATTTCCCAACATTTAGCTTCAATCATCTTGTTCTACACAGGTCCAAATCTTAAATTTTAATCACAATGTTTTCCAACCCAAGCCTTTATTTGGCTGCATAATTATATCACGTGAAACAATTTTGGATGTCTTGAGCATTATTTTATACACATTTCCCCAAATTCTGCTGGAGAAAATGTAGCTGCACAATGTTCTTTCCTCCAAAAGTGTTTTTCTTATTCACTGATGGTGGACGATGTGTCACCACATTTTGATCGGGCACATCACAGGTGACTGAAGTAAAAAAGCCAGCAGCTGTGACCTAAAGTTAACTTTTACCCATCATGTGTCTAAATTTAGAGTACAAAATATCATAATGCAGTCAGACACGTAAAAGAGAGAAGAGTATGTATCAAAAGTAATTCAATAATCAGAAGAAACTGAGTTAAAAGTGAAAATAAATATACCCTAAAGTAAATGAAAAAGCCATTATAAAAGAAAAAGTAAAAGAGAAAAAAACAAAAAAGATGGAGGAGAGAACATCTACGAACCCGCTGCATATTGGCATTCATTTAAGATATGTAGAGAATGTGATTCTGGTAGCCTTGTTTACTTCTTCATGAAGTTCTGATGTCAACAGTGCACACCAACAACCTTATAAATAACCTGCAACTTAATCCAGCACCTGTTGAGGGCTTTTCTTTGGACTGCATTTCAACAGAATTTACATCTCTAGAGGAATTTTAAATAACGTTCATGACGTCTTTGACAATATTTGACTGCACGGCAGGTCAGAGGGGATCAAGAGGTTAATTTCACCTATAACACCCCTACTGGGCCCCTTCCCTCAATCCTTGACCCTAACTGACCCCCATTTCCTTTTTTAATGTGTTTCTCTTCCTCCAATATTCTTTTTTATTTCTGTTCTTGGATCTTAAAGATTTCCTCACACCACCTCCTGCACAAAAAAAGCTTCTCACCCAAAACCTCAGACCAAAAACAACAATCCTCGAATCAGCGTCATCCTCGTCTCCGCTCGCCTTAGCGTGTGTGGTCTGATTACTCAGGCCCCTGCGGTTTAGCTCTGACCCAGGCAGTATTCAGCCCAGGCAGGGTTGCATGGGTAGGTGGAAAGTTAGGG
>OMNN01052780.1:9234-23010 GCA_900302755.1 Chromis chromis
GATGTGCCGACGTGACTGGAGTTCAGACGTGTGCTCTTCCGATCTGGAATTGCTTTACATTTTAATCCATGTGAGCTTTTCTAATTTAAGAGTTAACAGTAACAACTAGTTTTAATATTATAGCAATTGAAAAGCGGGTTGCAAGTACAGGACTGTTGTGCTGCAATGCATTATGGGAGTTAGGGGTTATTAAGATTGTTGTCAGCACCATGAGTGTGGAGTGTAGTGGGCTTGATCGCTACCTGCCACTGTAATTGAGTTTAATGGATGGTCTGATTTTCGTTTTTGTGTGTCAAAATAAAAGCCCCTGCTTGGGATAGTCTGAGTACCATGGGGGCGCCGTCAGCGGCGCCCCCTATGATGACAGCGCCCCTAGCATTTGCCTATACTGCCTATGCCACGGGCCGGCCCTGCATTTGACCCTATCTTTACAAGCCTTCCAGGGACTGCTGCTGAGAAGCATTCCACATCATGATGCTGCCACCACCATGTTTCGGCAGGTTTCTCAGAAATTGCAAGCCATTTTAAATCTTACTCTCTCCTCCGCTCTGTTTTACTTGTTATCATGCATCACACATCGCAAGACGGAGCTAAAATTTCTCGACTGCATGAAGATATAACTGAGCAGAAAGTTTATCCTGATCCATATTCTCCCCTCGATGCCGTCCTTCAGCTCCTCTCCACATCTCACATCCCTCCTGCTGTCTGCTACACCTTTCCTCCCCCATGTCCTCCATCCTCTCCCTCCTTTCTCACCCTTTTCCTCCTCCAGAGGGTTGGCCACTGGGGAGTCACACTTCTGTCTCTCTTTGCTCCTCCCTTCAATATCCCCCACTGCTGTTGTTGTTGTTGCCCTCCAAATCTCTGCTGGCAGACTACGGAGGGGCTGAGAGGGGCAGACAGAAAGAAATAGACTTCTACCTCCCTGATAAACCCACCTCACCATCCCCCCACTGTTGTTGTTGTCACCCCTCCAAATCTCTGCTGGCAGGCTATAGACACACAGGGAGACGGAGGGAAGGTGGAAGGGAGAGAGAATCTTCTCAACGGGGGGATGCAGCTCTCAGGACGTCAGGAAATTACCCATGTTGTTTTTCGGTAATCCTTTTTTAATATCAGGTTTTGGGACAAGAGGGTTGGGAGAGGATAAGAATGCAGGAGTACAGAGAGAGAGAGAGACGGAGAGAGACAAAAGAGGGATCCGGGCCAGACAAAACGATTGGCAGCTCCCAGGGGGACGATATGGTGTCTGTGTGTACATAACACACATCTCAAGTGCTGGAAATGAATAGCATTATGAGACTCACACAGTATGTCTTGCTGCTTGGCAATGCCATTGGTATTCACTGAAATTAATGGCATGAATACGCTTTAAAGAGATAGATGGGATGGCTTGAAATTTTAATAATTGTTGGCCTTCCTAATTCCATAACTTGCTAGCATTGTTAGCATTGCAAAATTTAACCACGGTACAGAAGTTTAAAGTTGCACCCATCAAATTCCAATATTAGTACGGGATCAAATCAAATCAAATGTGTAAGTGTTATGCTTAGTGACAAACCTACAGCTCCGTAATGCTTTTCAGCCTCCTTTGGCTCACTGTTTTGATTTTCTGGCCTGCAAATTGCTCTAATCTGTCTCCTTTTCAGCAGCATCAAGACTTTTTCAAAAGAGATGGTCAAATTAGCACTAACATTAAAGTGAATATTGGACATTAATTCAATAGGTAGCCAAAAAACATGGCTCAGTGAAGGCCAAACTGTCTGTCTGATGATTAAATAGGACAAATGTGAGCTGGTGACAGTCTCTGTGCCTTCCAATCAAGTGATGAAGCCTTAAAAACCTCTCAAGGTTTTATTTCAGTGAGATAATTAAAATCAACCACACAAACTATAAAATAACAAAAACTTTAAAAGCTGCATTTATCAATATTTTCACACTAACAACAGATCAGATAACTCTGTGTAACGTGAAAGGTGTCTTTAGGAATTGCAAACTCACAGATGATTATCACTTAAATGTGCAGTTTCCCCCAACTTTATGGAGCATTTCATCATCTTACAGCTCATTGTTTTGGTTTTACAGCCCACAGGTTTACTGTTTTGGATCACTCTGACCACTGTCATCAACCTGTTACAAGCTGCTGTCTTTCACTGATAAAGTGCACCCAACCTGCACAATGTCAAACGAAAGACAGACGAAGGAGCATTTAGTAGCTTCGGGGCCAGATATTTTCCTCCAAACTAGACCTAACTCTCCAAAAATGACTACAAAAATGATGACAAAAATAGTGAATATTTGACTTACATTCTCCTGGTGTCCATAAACACAACACCAAATGAATGCTAATGTTGCTGCGTCTCTGTTGGGTGTGTAAATAGAAAACTTTTTGTTGTTAACTGCTAGAAGTGATAAAATGTCACTTTTGTGTTTATAGTTTGTTTTGCTGCCTTAAAGGAACAACAACAAAAACTAATTTAGCTGCTTTAACTTGCAATACACTTTTTACTTTAAAGAATTTTAATATAACTCCAAAATGTCAAAACATTTCTTCAAAGGCACACTTCACTTCATACTTCAAGGCTAGATAAGTACGAGCTCGTACTGATAAGGGGGGGAATGATCCGTGCCTGCATTCTCAGTCATTAATCAGTGTCACTTAGGGAAATCCAAGCCTCCCATTAGCGTTCCATTGTAGAGATAGGGGCTGACACAAAGGAGGAGGATCAGGCCACAAGACACAACTCACTGGTTGTACCTTATTGACCCCCTTTATGGCAGATGCACCCCTTTTCTAAAGAAACTAGGCGTCTGTCTCAGCTATCTTCCACTCCTCCCCCATCCCTTTTTCTTCATCAGGGTGTGGCAAATAGAGAAGGGAAGGAAGAAAGGAAAGATGGAAGAAAAGGGTGGGAAAAAAAGAATACGATGCAGGGTCTCTATTAAGGCATTGTCAGCAACATGTATATCGCCCTCTTTTCACGATGCCTCGTGGCCCTGGTGTTTAGCACAGAGTTGATATATGCCCGTGCAACACCCACGACGTACATGTGCACATTGTTTATCCATCAGGAGTTGGGCAGTTGCTGGATTTCTGCCGCTGGTGGGTTCCAAAAGGTACCATAAAACTAAATATATCTCACTGTGGGTTAAGTTAGTTAAAAAATCTGTCTCGTAACAATACATCTTACCTAATGTGTACATCTGACTCTCCTCTTAAGTCCCATATCACATAAGTTTAGAAAGTTTTGAGTTTAGGAAATTTTCTTTGAGGCATTAGAAGACAACAAAGTTTGGAATATTGTATCCAAATACATATAGGTTATGTTTAAATCTACTTTTGGTGTCTTAAAGGGCCAGTAAGTTTCTTCAGAAGGGTTTATCTGACGTTCAAATAGCTCAAAATTTACTTTCTTAAATTAACTTCGGGCAAAATTAATTATTAAGGACAGTGAGCTAAAAGCTGTAGGGTTCTAATTGTACATTAAGAGCCATTTTTATACTTAAAAGGCGGCTGAAGGTCCGGGAAATGCTACACTAAAAATCCAAAAGCTAACTGAAGAAACTAACCTAAGAAAACAGAGTTCCAAAAACACCAAAGGTTACAAAAAGCACAAACCAGATGAGCACGAGGAGGACAATTAAGAAGTTGGGCAGGGTCATGAGGTAGACAAAAAGACAGGTGAACTGAGTAACAAAACAGGATTAATAAAAAAGCATAAACCAGAACCAGATGAGGAAAATGAGGAAAGCAAATTAAGTCAATACATAGGAAGCCAACAGGTGGAAAACAGGCAGGTATCCTGGGAGGCTAAACAGGGAAAAGGCAAGAAGATGCAGGACTATATATACACAGAGATCTAATTGGGGAGACAAGACACAGGTGACTCACGATACGCAGTGGAAACTAATGAGGGCAATCAAAAAGGAGGGAAAACAAGACAAAGGGAAGAAGTAATAACACAAGCAACACAGAAGAAAAGGCAATTTCAAAATAAAACAGGAAATAACAGAAAAAGGAAATTGAATGTACACAGACAGGAGACACAGGAGACACGGAGAAGGAAGACATACAGAGAGGAATCTAATGAACAAAAACAAAAACAAAAACAAAATGTAAAGACCACAACACCGTGTTGAAAGAGACACGCACAAATCAGAGCGGAAAAGACAAGAGTAGAGAAGAAGCAGAGGTGAGAAGCAAACAGCAGTACAGACTAATACTGAGATAAAATGAAATAAGTGCACACAACCTAAATAAAATACTTTGCTTTTAAATTTATTGGTTTTGGGGGCCCCACCTGAACACTCAGACTGCACTTTTGGCTTTCCAATGCAGTGTGACACATCACTCGCAGTCCATTTATAAATGTGGGGAAGGCCAACAGTTTCAAAGGGAGAAACATACATGCACTGACATGTAGTAACATGCTCTAACATATGAAACATAACAGAGGATCTCAGAATACAACATACACAGATGACATGTGCTAAGGACACCACTAATCCATTATATCTTTACATACTGAATAGTTGTTTATGGTTATATTAATGCTATATTTATGTTCAAAAGCTCATAAATTGCACCTTTAGGAAGCTGGTGTGTGTGTGTGTACTTCCTAGTAAGTGCTATTTTGGAAAATGTGTAAAAATTTAAAAGTAGAAATGCTCATAGAAAACCCTCTTAACTTTGAAGATGAACAGTTTTTGGGAAGTAAGGTGTGGTTTATTTGGCAATAACACTCCTGGAAATTTCACATTTTAATCCTTTTTCACAATAGTGTGTTACATTAATGACTAGCATCACAAATAGAAAACTTTAGGGAACTAGTATTTGACAGGTACTCTCATAAACGTTTGCATCCTTTTTTGCAACCATTTCTGTCTTCTGAAGTATTATCAGAAGCCCTCAAGCTGCATCAGTTTATCATTTAAATGGGAAACAACATGAGTGTTAACCAGGCCCCATCCTGACACAGGCATGGTATGAGTGCACCCTTGCAAAGTGTGCAGCTATAGTTGAAAGTAACAGTTGAGGCGATATTACATCATCACTTATACGTGTCAGTCTTATCTTATGCAGTCTGCAAGAAATATTGCCACATACTGTTGTTATTCAGAGGGCGATTACAATTTTAATGGGTAATGCACTTTCTTTGAATACCGCTGTAACTTCTGGTAACAGCAAGTGCATTATAATACTACAGGCCCCATAATTCTGAGGCAGCCAAACACTTCTTGAGATAGTAGGGAGGCAATGTGAAGGTAATAAACTTGAATCCAGATCAGGAATAATGGACTCCACCACTAAAGAGAGAAGCTACTATAAAATAGAATGAATGCTTACTGGCTAACTAGTATTCACACCAGGGTCTGATTTAATGAAAATTGTAACTTTTAACACAATGATTCACAACTTTGTTCATGGATGGACTTGCCCTTTACGTCTACTAAATTAATCCAACTGACATTATTTCAGCTTATTTAATCCCAGTCAAGTACATTTTGGTCCAATTACGCAAATTTTAGACCAGCTTTATCCAATAAAGTCCTGTTTAGTTCTGTCCTGTAAAATCCAGTTCAGCAGCATTCAGTCCAATTCAGGCCTCCTCGGTTCAGTTTCATCGACTGGAGTGATGCCCAGGGCAATAAAACCCAGCACAATTTAGCCTACTTTATCCCACTTCAGTCCAGCCCAGCGGTGTGGCCCAGTTTACCCCAGAATATTCTTGCCAGCTCATCCCCTCGTCTTAACCTGCATGACAACACAAGCCACACTGTGCCAAACGAAGCGTAGATCAGCACATTTCAGGCCTTTCTCTGTCTCTTCCTTCCTGGATCCCTGGTTTCTGGTGATAAGGAGGTTATGTAGTGTGCAGTGTGTATGTGGTTGACAAGAGACTATAGATCACAATGAGTCGTATTTCTTCCTTTTTCTGCTGAGGATGCACAAACACGCCCTTCCGTCATCCCCTTTGTAAAAGAACATTGATCCCTAAAACAGTTTAAAGCAATATTAACAAAAGATCAGGTCAGAATGAGGGCAGAGCACTGACACTCATCAATACACTTTGAGGTCAACACATGACCAAATTACATGTGTCATATGAATGCTTTTACAATGCTCTCTTTGAGTCATCATATGTGTGTTTGGTATCAAATAAATACTGAATTTTAGATAATATTGAGCACAAGTCCAATCCATGCCACTACTCTATTGAATCCTTGACAAGCGAATAGGAAATAGGATGCTATTGATCTCCAATGGAGGATTAGATTTCCAGTAGGGAAAGGATACAGGTCTCAGTGTACAATGGGAGCATATGACAGAGTGGCCTATATATAACCCGTAGCAGGGAGTCAATAGCTTGGAGAACAAATGATACTGCTGCTAAATGCAATGTATGCCACTAATTCTTCCCAGCAATTGGCAAATTTGTCACATGGATCTCTTAATAGTGATATAATATAAAGCAGTCTTCCATCTATTTCAAGAGCACTTTGTGTCCATTATTGTTGGCTGGCTAAAACATGTAGCCACTGTTTTCAATTTATTGGCTATTATTCCTTGGTTTTTGTATTCCTACTGCTTTGTAGCATTGTAGATCTTGAATGTATACTGTGTTTTTTCTTCAATCTAATTCTACTTCCCTCTACTTTCTGCAAGGGTTTCATGATTCAGTTGCTCTTCTTCTGATGCAAACCTTTGATTTTTTTTGCTATATTAAAATGCAAGGATTGTCAAAAATCAACATATATGGTCTTTTTTATCAGCTGCATACCCTTGACATGTGTAGGTGTATACCTTTTAGCTGTATTCCTCTACTTATTGCACAAAATTGGCTCTATTTAGGGCATATAGTGTAAAGATTCTTTGTTGAGGGATAGCAGCTTGATTATCCTCTTTTTAGAGCAACTATCTTGAGGTGTCTACCATTCCCTCAGTTCTACTGTGTATCCACAATACCAAACAGCAGGCAATCAAACTTGTGAATGGAGCATTTTGGAGCCAAAGAGACAAATATTTCCCTCAGGAGTTGATGAGAAGCAAAACAGAGCTGAAGGTAGAGTGAATATTTGTTGAGTAGCCAGAAAACCAACTCCAAATGGACGATAATGTTGCTTCACAGTTGTAAGACGTGCAAACAGCAACTTCTTGCTAACTCGTCTTAGAAGGCATAGTCTAAATGTCTCTGCATTTTACTCCACTGTCCTGAACATTAAAAAAAAATACAAGAATTTGAAATGCATTCCACTCATTTGAATGTGCAAACTCTATGACACAGTTAGTTAAACAGAAATTGTTCATGAAACAACTGTGCCTAGTTTGCAAAATGTTGAGCTTCAGACATTGTGCACCATAAACTTGTTGCTCATGTCTGTTTAAATTGAATTGAGATCCATTTTCCATCATGTTGAATGCAGAGTCTGACTTTCCCAGCCAATTTAGGTATTCAGACCACCGACACATCAATCACAAGGTTGTTGCTCTAAGCATCGGGCCATTGTGGAGGACCCCATTGTGTCCCTTACCCTTGAATGTTGATGCTAAAAAATGGCACCGGGTTTGCAGTGATAAAACATCAAGATAATGCCGCTCAGCAGACTCCCTTGTCTTGGTTTCCCAAACAACATCTATAATGCCTGTCCAAAGGCTTCAATAAAGATTAAGGGGCAATAAGCAAGCTTCTTACTGACTCACAGCACAAAATGAACAAAATACATTTTCAAGGAGTTGATAGAGCACCTGATCAATAACAATGACTCCACAAAATAATCACACCCAACAAACCAACACACACAGACACTGTCATGACCTTCACTTTTAACCTGCTCAGTAATGGAGGACAGGGCTATGAGGGAACCATTACTGTATGTACTTAACAGCAGCCATTCATTGTGATATCGGTTACCTCATCTCTTACTGGTTAGCTAATTTTCCTTTATTAGCTATATATGAAAGCTATTAGCAGATCACTTCATATAGTGAATTTGTGCTTGCAGAAAGAGTTGAGTAAAGGTCATAGAATCCTTAATACTTTGGTAATGTAGCATTGTTACAGGTCAATGCGGGTAATGGAAAGAGTCTGGTATTATAAGCCTAATGCCACTTTCAAGTCTGTGTGGAAAACCTGAAGCTACAGCTAGGAGGTGATTAGCTTAGCTTAGTATAGAGTCTGAAACTGGGGGAAACAGTTAGCTTGCGAATAGGTAATAAACATCACTAAGAGTTGCTCAGAGTTGAGTAAAGGTCATAGATTCCTTAATACCATGTTAATTTAGCGCTGTAACAGGTCATTGTAGGTAATGGAAAGAGTCAGGTGAAACCTGAACCTACAGCCAGCTGGTGATTAGCTTAGCTTAGAATAAAGTCTGAAAGAAGGGAAAACTGTGAATAGGTAAAAAAAACTAGCACTGATAAGAGTTGATCAGAGTTGAGTAAAGAAACAGTTAGCCTGGGAAAAGGTAATAAACTAGGCCCTCTACACCTCTCTAAGTTATATCTTGACTGATTAAAATAAGGAACTAAAAATACATAAATTTTGGTTTTGCTGGGGGTTGCGCCCCAAACTATTTCTTGGCCATGAGCATTGACTTCCTGGAGTCTTGTTACAATAAGGTGAGCTAACCTAAGTTTGATTGTGCTTATTCGCGTGTGCACACACAGACAGCTGCAGCCACATAACTGTCATTATTACACTATAGCTTACTGAGCAAAAATAAATGCAGAATGTAATATTTTATTAAATTATATATATATATCTATATATATATCTATATATATGTGTATATATATATATATTAACTATAACACATGGCATCTTTACAACAGAATTGACGTCATTAAACAACCAAGTATGTAAAATCACATATAAGTAATGAGTCCGACATCTGCAATGCATATACCAAATGATGCTGTAGTTGCTGCTTAAGGAATGTTGTCCCACTCTTGATGGCATTAGGAAACAGAACCATGCCCATCCAGAGCATCATGTGGCAGATTGTCTGCTGTACCATGCTGTCTGAAATGATTTCATAGACAACAAATGGTGGAGTTGTGGGCATTAAAGTGCCTGGCTGCGGCCCTGACATGCCAGTATCCAGCATGTCATTAGCTGGTTTTTGTCTTTCTCTGTTGCATCATTTCATTTGAATAAAGCTGCATTTTAAGATGGCCTTTTATAGTCACATTTTCTGATCATTGTCCTTTAAAGCCACACCTGACTATTGTGTGGATTAACCACAACAGAAACAAGATTTTTAATCTTTTCTCTTATTTAGAAAAGAAGATAATTTGCATTTTGTGTAAATATTTTTGTTAAATGTGGTTTCCCAGTCTCCTCCTTGCTTAGTAGATTATTGTCTACATTTCTGTGCATGGCCACCACTGCAGAGCACATGCACTACAGCCCTCGTAATGTAAGGGCCACATGACCTGTCAACTGTCAAACTGACACATTTTTGTTGGCACAAAAATCTTCGAGAGTGGTCAGCATCTACTCTCGCAGGCTCTCCTAGGGAACCTCACATAGTCGCAGACAAAGAAACTATTACATTGACTTTACTGAACAGACAGACACGAGAGTGGAATTAATCTTTCTATCTAACCCTCAGCATGAAAGCTAATAAGCCTATTTCCTAAAATGCCAAACTTTAATTCGCAGAGGAGCTGCCCTGCTTGGGACACGTTAACTCACTGCACTGTAAGCACTGAATAAAAGTATCCATACTATCCAGCTTATATCAGGAAAAATATACACAATAAAGAATGATGATGATTTTATTAGGACATTTAATTCATGGTCTGCCAGCAAGTTAAGGTCCGGCCTCCTTTTTCCTTTCTTCGCTCAACATATTCTCTCAAACACAAGAGGTGTCGTGCATGAGAAAATGTACCACCAGCTTGCAGCAGTTGTATGACTGTGTGTGTGTCTGTGTGGGTGGTCCCATGGGGTGTGCATTTGCGCTCAGACCAAACTGACCCCTTATGTTGTTTATCAATCTCTAATTCATCCCAGTGGCATCTGGGCATCGCTGCAGTCTCTGGTAACTGCAAAGCTTGGAGTGGTGGGGTGTCTAGCCGGGTATGTTGGGGTGGGGTGGGTGCTTGTGTGTGTGTGTGTGTGTGTGTGGTGGGGGGAGTTGGTCCTCCCCAAAAAAAAGGCCTATCATGGTTTCCACACTCCCCTAGCAGAGCATCCATCTGGACGCAAGTAGGCTCATTGTTTTGACACTCACAGCGTGGTGCAGTCTGGAGAGGAGAGGAGAAACCCCTCTTCACCTCTTTAATTGTGCTGAACAGGATGCAATAGGTCAGATCTCTGTATAATGTATGCGTGTGTGTATTGCTGTAACTTTGTAGTGCATTTAAAAAAACCTACCTCTAAAAAGAAACCCTCATTATTTGAAAAAATTAGGCACGTTCTAACTAGTTTTCGGTTTTCAAATTAGCAATCAATCCTCTATTTTCTCCTGTTGCTGTCGACTGAAAATGTAACTTAATTTGTTTTACTAAACTAATGGCATACTATAGCATTTTGGAAATAAACATGGCAATAATGAATATACATTTTCCACTAATCATAATGAGAGAAAAGAGATGAAACTGTATTGATTCTTAACCTAATTTCGCCAAGAGGATCAATATCTCTTATATTGTTGTTTGTCTTTTCATATAGAGTTAAGGAAGAAACAACACGTAAAATTAAGTTAGAATCAGCATCTATAAGACCAAAAATATGTATGTACATCCCGTTGAATTTGAAATTTCTTCCCGTAAGACACACAAAATGCACAGTATCACTGGAAAGCTCATACAGTTTAATTGTTCATAACAGGAACGTTGCCAAATAAAGTGCTGTATACTGATATCACATTCACAGATGCCAGGACAGGATTACAGTATTTTAAATGCTATATATGGAAGCTATTAGTGTGTAAAACATAAATGATCCTTGGATAAACAGGAGAAGTGAGATTTAAAAAAAAAAAAAAATAGGGGTCTTCCAGTTTACCTAATCTCATTCTCGCCATTCACCAACACACTCAATAGTTAGTCTCCTATCGGGCTTCTGTGGAGACAAAGTCTTAGTTTTTGTGTTAACCTGCTTAGAATAACATGATGCATTTCATTCAGACTTCTCTAACACTAAAATGATGGTAAATTGTATTTTTTCCCGAAACATTCAAGCATTTATTAAAGTGCCAAACAGAACTATCTGATTAAAAAGCTTAAAATATACAATTGTGGTCAAATACTGATGGGAGCTAAGTACTGTTTTCCCCAGAGTAAGTTTAAGTTCTTGACATAAACACCAACAGAATGCTGAAAGAAAATCAAATTGTTTCATTTTCTAATATTATCTACAAAGAGACATCATAAGAAGTGATGGACAGTCCACAGTGGACCGTCCCACCAATAATATCTGTAGCAGCTGAGCATTAAAAAGATATCTGAGGTCACTGTAAATGGTAAGGACAGGTTTGGGGGTAAATAGGAGTAAAAGGGCCTCTAGTTCTACATCAGAATGGAAATATTGAGTCAATTGGAAGATGCTGAAAGATCAGAGAGACATCTTAGCGGGAAGTTAGCACACGCTATCATGATGTTGGTTTTGCATATTTTGATTTGCATCTTAAGATATAAATGCAGTCAAGGCACATTGGCTGCTCGTATGCACACACTCCCCCAGTTTGTTGGATACTGGACGGTCCATGCTGTGTTGTGACTGTGACTGGTTTACAATAACATGGTGGAGCAGTCCAGTTGATTTGGGTGTTAAGTGTGAAACACTTTTTGATGATAAAATGAGCATATGGAGACAAGACAAAGGAAAACTAAACACAATTTAACTCCTGTAAGTCTTACATGCATGCAAAATACTAGAACGCATGACCAGTGGTTCCCAACCTGTTTGGAATCTCCACCAATTATACATGTTTAGATCTGTTTCTAGACTATACAGGTGTATCTTGTATAAGGAGCTGTGTGAGATCTGATGTCACATGAGACAGCGCTGGTGGGACTGAAGACTATAAGTTTCAAAATGAAAACAATCTGTGGGTGTGGGGTTTGAAAGAATGCGCTTTCCAAATCTCTGAAGCTCATCTTGGCTTGAGGCGAGCAGCTCCAGGATGCGTTTACTACTACTAGTATAACAACAGATCTGTTGTTGTTTGAGTTGTGTTGTGGGTAATGTAGGGGCCAGGTTTTGAAAAGGATAGTGCCTCAGTTTTGATCCATTTTATAAGCTCTATATCTATCTTTTAGGCAAAGAAATGCAGTGCTAAATTGGGGGAGTACGCTTTAAATGTAATATACACCGATCAGCCACAACATTCTGACCACTGACAGGTGAAGTGAATAACATTGATCATATTGGTACTATGTGGCGTTCTGCTGGAAAACTTTGGATTTTGCCATCCGTGTTGATAAGACTTAGACACCCAAATAAACATTGTCCCAGAACAAGCACACTCCCTCATGCAAATGGCAATCCCAAATGTCACTGGCCTACCCCCACAGGAAAATGCACCCCACCACATGGCAACAACATCAATCAAGAACATCTTGAGGAACATGACAATGGCCCAAGATGTTGATGTGACCTCCAAACTTCCTAGACCCCATTCTGATAAAGCATCAACAGGATGCAGTGGAACAAGTTTGATTGACAGAGGCCCCACTGCACAACCAGAGTACCCAAAGGATCCACTGCCAACGTCCTGGTGCCAGACCCCATAGGACACCCTGAGAGGTCCTCTTGTCCATGCCCAATGGTTCAGAGCATTTTTGACCACATAAGGGGGACCAACACAATATTAAGCAGGTGGTCATAATGTTTTGCCTGATCGGTGTATATAACCCATCATCACAGGATGCATAATTATCAGTAGTGAGGAGAAGCATTTTCCCTTGTCACAGTTTAAGTTTATCTATTTATTTTTGAGAAAATTCTTGAAAATTGAAATACTTCTATCTTTCCTTACTCGTGACCCATTGAGCACGCCAGGTTGGGAGCCGCTGGTTTAAAAGGTACACTAAAATAGGAGTTCACAGGTAAACACAACGACAAACAATATTTATAGCACGTCAGTAAAAAAACAACCCTCTTGTCGAAAGAAATTAGTATACTTCCAGCAATGTGTGAATGCAAAGATCTTCCTACATACAATCCTCTCTGTGTTCTAGAAGCGACCCGCCTCTTTTTATGGCCATAGGATCATGTCGCACTGCATATCTCAGTGTATAAGTCAGTGCCAGTGTGCTCTCGCTCCACTTTATAGCATTTCTGTCCTTCCTTATTTTAATGTGCCTGGTATGATTCATTCGCTCAATCAGTGCCAGAACTCTCAGTTTAGCCCATTCACACGTACAATATATACATTCTCATGTTAACATCATTAATAAAGACAACAAAGGCACCAGTTAGTGTTTTTTCCTGCTCATTCAACACTGACGTCCTGTATGTCAGCATAGGTCCTTCTATATGCAGCTGTTCTACGAATACTGAAATCATAATGAAATTGCAGCATTGCGCTCGTCAAACTACTCAATTCATGATAATGGTAAAGTAAAATGAGAGTGCATGAATTATGCTGAACTCAACTTGAAGAATGAAATGGGGCTGTGATGCACAAACATGAAAAAAATGAGCTTCCATTTCTTAAAATACAGTTTTATTTGTGAATTTACACGGATTAGCAATACATCTAAAAGCAACTCCATTAGATAACCATTTATATAGGATTTTCACAGGTCACAAAATAGCTTGG
>OMNN01052786.1:0-12624 GCA_900302755.1 Chromis chromis
GGGGTTGCTGGTGTGCCCCCATTATGCCGTGGATTACCCCCTCCTCTCCACGGCAACTGTGTAACTGTTATCCCCCCTTTTGTGGGGCTAAGCCCAAATGTGTGGAGCAGGCCGGGCGGGGGGCGCCCTGGAACCCGCTGGCGTGGGGAGTTTTGCAGCCCCCACCATCCACCCAGAGTGCTGACACCGACACAATCTGACACACACATATACACACTCGTGCAAAGTGCAAGCTCAGGGATTTGAAAGAGTGATAGAGGGCAAAGGGAAAGTAAGAGATGCGCTAAGAGACGCAGTGCGCACGTATTCATTTATTATTTTTATTTATTTTTAAATTTGACTGTCTTGTGGTTTTTGTTTTTAGATATTTGGCAGATTTGAGTGCAGAATATGTTTCTGTGCATGAGCTTGTGTGCCGAACTTGAGTCTCTACCCCTGTAGAGCAGCTGGGGGTGATGGCAGGACGTTTCTAGCAGCATGTGCTTTAGACAGGACTCTCCAGGGAGCTGCAGAACCCCGCCCAAACACTTGCGCCAGACTTCCGTCGTGGTTATGAGGTTTTTTTTCCACCCTTAAATGTGACCTCTTGCTTACGTATGAGGGGAAAAAGGATGAAGACAGTTTAAAAAAAAAAAGGGGCATCTTTGCGGTGTAACTTCATTTTAGAGAATGTTGTCCTTATGTCTAGGAAACAGTAATATTAATGTAGCATTATAAAGTTGCCATAAATGGTACTGAAATAGGGCAGAGAGATGTTTTAACCACCTCACAAACATACCACAAATTCCAAAAGTTGATCCTTCAATTGTTGTAAGTTGGCATGCAGTCGACCGTGTCTGGCATCAATGAGTCCACGATGATAAAATTATACGTAATGTATAATTCAATGTGGATGACTAATTAGAGGGAAACCCAACCAACACAGATCATACGACTCACTTGTATGAAAGTACATGCATTCGTTGAGTATTTTGAATGAGGTTTAAGATCTCAAAGTCCAACTGAAAGCTTTTTCAACCTTATCTGTCAGACTAAGCAGACCAGTGAGTTGTGGTTGAAACTGTATTACATCCTCCTGTATTTATGTATTAGCCCTACATTATTATTCTTTTGTTACTGGTACCATCTTCTTGAATGTGGGAATTTAGATAATTGAGTATCTTTTCAGTTTATGGCATTTTTTTTAATGGACAAAAGAGGAAACAATATCCAAACCACAGTCCATTATAGTGACTAGTACTCACGTTAATTTTGTCAATTGTGTTATATTTTCAATGCACTAGACAAATTATTTATATCTAACCTCACAATGCTGTTAGTAACCATGCGCAGTGCAATATATGACTATATTCCTACTAGACTCTGAACAGCAGATGCTATTCTATCATATGTTTAAGCATCCATTTATGGGTAGTTTTGAGCAGCTGAATTACTTTACGTGACTATACCTGATGGAAACCCAACATTTAGGATAAACGAGACCAGAGAGAAAGGACTAAGATATAAAGTCAAGATACAGGAGCAAAACAAATACTCTCTACTAGATGTGGTTTTTATTCAACTCACAGTACATTCTACAGATGCACACGTGTTACATCACCTTAATACAACAGAGTCTTGTAATACCTCCTCTTAAAAATGATGAATTGGTCCTAAAAATATAAAGGAACAAATTTAAAGTCACCAAAACTGTACATTTTAAAAAATTCACTTAACACCACATTTGGTTTTAATGTCTTTTTTTTTTTTCTGAAAAAACACCTCGTCCCTTTAAGTGTAATAAGGAACATCAAAGTTTATTTCCTATCAACGGATTGGAGTTCAGTGTAAGAAAACAAGTTTAAATAAAACCCAGACTGTGGAGTCATCCTGTCACCTTCATAGCACACCAACCATGCCGTGCATCGTCGTACGTTGGCCCTTGTACAGCACAAAAAAAACAAAACAAAACAAAAAAAAATCAATAAAAGGAATGTAAGACAGAAAACCAGGCCACACTGTGCCCAGTAACTTCATTAGCAGAGCTCCTTTACAATTCTAGTCTTTAAAATGAGAGGATTTTAGTCTACTGTAGTCACTTTTAGAGGTTTTTATCTGGTCACGCAAGCTATAGACAAACAGAAGTGTGAGTGTTACTTTAAACACGGAACAATTGCTCAACTGCAGGCTGGAAGCTGCAAACTTTATCACGTCAGACATGCGGTAATGTTAGACAGACCTGTCAATGACGATTACAGTGTAAGAGCAAACCTTCAGGGTGGGTCCTCTCAAACAGACTATTTAACAGGTGCTAAAGAAGCATCTGTTTGGTTGAACACAGTCTGTGACAAAGATCAGATGCAACTAGCTGCATATTTACTCTTAACAGGAGGGATAGTGAAATTTAAAAATCTAAGACTGACTGACTTACCACTAAAAATCCCCCAGAAACCAGTGTCTTTCACACAGCAGCAGAAGGTGGGTATGTGTGTGAAATCGTGTGCATGTTTGTGTATGTGTGTGTGTTTGGGTGAAAAGTGTGTCAGTGTGCGTGCAAGACTTTAAGTGGAGGTTATACAACGTCTACTTGTGACAGTCCAAGAACAGATTCCTTTTAGTTTAACTGGCCTTTTCATAATTCGTCTAGACATCTCTATAAGGTAATCTGTACACATTCACTACAAGCTATTGCTATTAAATAATCCCAGCTATTGTAATCTTTATATATATTTATATATAGAATATATAATAAAAATATATTGAGCAAAAAAATTACTTCTAGGCATAAGACCACGTTACATTACATTTCCAATGAACAGGTAAGAAATGGCCCAAGCTCTGTGGAGAGTTTTGATCCATTTTGTTGTCGAGCGGTGCTAAGCAGGTCCAGAATGCAGCAGTTAGGCTGCTCTAGTGTGATCAGTCTCTGACCTTCAGTCTGAGTCTGAAAGCCAAAATACTCAGGGCCTGAGACCGTGTCATCAGCCCACAGCAGGGCTTGACCGAAGGCCTCGCTACGACATGGGGCTTGTGAAAGGACATGACAGGAGAACGCAAACAGGCGATGAGGTGCTGAGGTGAAGATGAGGAGACACGAAAGGTGGAAAGTGAAGAGAGACGTGTTCTCACTCTCTGTGATGGGGAATGGGTACAAGTTCAAGCCAGTTCAGCTGTGAGCCTTTAGAAAAGATTAGGCCGGTAGAGGAAACAATAACAGACAAATAGCCAAAATCTATACATATATACCTATACATGAGAGAATACACATAGCTGGAAGAACCTCCAGACAGTCTTAGCAGTAATGGAGAGAGTGTGACTGGGACGGTGAAAGCACCAACAGTCTACAGCCCCACCATCAGGGGGATCGTCGTAGGCTCCTATTTGTCCTTATTTGCGTAGAACTCCGCCCAGCGGCTCTCAAAGAAACGCCTCATGGAGTGTCCTGCCATTCCCACCTCTGATGTGTCCTCGTTGAAGAGCTCACAGTTGTTGAAGACCAGCTGGGCGTCCGCCGCAAACTCCTCACAGCTGCAGTACCTGAGACAAGGAAACCAAACACAATAGAGTGTTGTTAAAAGCACAAAGAGAGACAGATTATTTAGCAGGAAATGGAGGAACGGAAGTCATACAAGATATAACAAGTGTAAATAGAGACTAATCATTCAGTCTTAGGGGCCAAGAAATCAATAAACTCATAAGCAAACACACCAGAGAAAGCAAATGTATGACATAATGGTAAGTCGGACAAACAATAGGCTTACAGAAACACAATATAGTATATACTTGACACTTTAGCATAATAGATGAGACTCTGGTTATCTGTAGGCTGTTGTATAACTAACTATAAACAGATTTTCAGGATTTTCTAAGTACTATTTGGTATGTAGAGTCTGATAATGAGACAATTTTCTACTTTTTGTGCAGATTCTTCCGTTCTTGCAAGGCCGTATTGTGACTGACCTTAATATTATTCAGTTTTGAGAGTATAGATTCGGTGTTTCAGTGAAATATTTTGTACTTCCGACATTTCCCATTTGATCTACAGCTAGGTAATTAACCACTTTTACGTTGACCAGTTATGTTTTTGTAGTATTTGTTTGTTTGCAGTATGTTTTTCTATCACACACTGATCATTTTATTGGGTAAATTGAGGGGAATTTGCCTTATTAGGTGCTAATGTTACATTTTATGGGATGAAATGCCTGATTAAGGTTGCTTTAATTTATTGGAGCTAATAAAAAAAACACCATAAGAGTGGAAATGATTTTAAGTTTTGTCCCTTTGCTTCATCTCCTACACACTTGTCTAAATACAAGTGCACAGAGATAACTTTTAATGCATCAGTGTGAAAGGATAAGGTGGAAGCACACTGATGGTTTCTGTAATTTCTCTCTCATTCTTCTTTTATTTCTAAGAAAGCCATGTATCCTTCTGATTCACAATATTAAAAAAAAAAAGATTAAAAAAAAGAGCAAAACATTAATATTTTGACCTCTTACAGGCAACGTCTAACTCAGTGGATCCTGAACTATTTGTGCATGGCAGCTAATAAATGAAGTATGAATGAGATAAGTAACGTCATCAGCTCTTACCCTCCCTGTAGCAGTCTTTCTCTCATGGTGAGGAAGTCCATGGGGTTCTTGATGATGCGGCGGTAGCCTGGCACTAGTCGGGGATTGACAGGTTCAAGGAACGGCCAGGCATCTGCATGAGCCTCCATCTCCATCAGAATGATCCTGGCAGGAAAATAAACAAAAGAATTATCACTAATCTACTTCAACAAAACAGAACAAATGTCACTGTGTGTGTGAATAACTCAACAGCAGTGAAGCCAGGACTCACTCGCAGAAGGTGAGGTCGGGTTGGTTGCGTGTTGTCATGCGGCGCCGTTTAGTGCCGCCTCCTTCTCCAGAGTAACGGGAAGATGACGAAGGAGCTGCAGCCTCCTTGTGTCGCGTTGCCATTCCACTGCTACGCCGTGTTGTTGTCTCATCTTCAGAGCTGTCGTCTTCGTATCTTCTCTTCTTCACCCTGGTGCGCTTTTTGGACGAGTCCTGTATATCATCCTCCTCCTAAATAAGGAAGCAGTTTAAACCAATGAGGAAAAAATGCAGCAGGGAATACATTTCTTAAAAGGAAAACAACTCCTAGAAGATGTTTTTAGATTCAAAATGGCTCTGAGAAAGTAAAGAATCACAGGTGGGTTCTAACCTTCGCAACGCATGTTGGACAAAACCAGTCGCCCTCTGGCACCTGGGTGATTTTGGGCCTCAGGCAGTACATGTGGCAGCCACGATCACAGCCGTCACACAGCAGCAAGCACTCATCATTATCTCCCTTCCTGCAAACCTGGCAATTCTATAAAAACAGAGAATAAATAACATTAAATCTAATTTGCTGTTGATATTTTGTGTTGCTCTGTGAGGTGTGCCCCTATAAAAAAAAAATCAAACAGTCCAAGTAGAATCTTGTGAAATGATGTCTTAATGAGGAGTTGTGAGACTTCTTACCACTTTAGTCACAGATCTCTCCCAAGCAATAGCCTTTTCCAGCTGAAGTAAACACAAACAGAGTTGGGGAGCACTGCGGCAGCGATCCAGAGCCTGCCGCCATGTTCGTAATCGAGAGGTGATTTCACTTTCCAGACTGGAATACAAGAAAATTACTTAGTAAATACGTCTAAAATACAAAAACAAACACATTCATCCCCCGTAGTCTGAACCCAATCTGCTCTTCTCACCTGATGACATCCATGGGATGCTCTTCTCCAGGTGTAGGGGTGAGAGGAGCGAGACGCATCACTTCAGCTGGGTTCCAGAGTGGCTCCTTCAAATAGCGTCTCTCAATGTTTCGCTCAAGGTTGGCTAGCCGCAGAACACCCAGGTCCAGCGGGTGTGTGGCGATACGAGGCAAGCCAGACCACTCCTTCTTGGTTCGCACAATCCAGTCATCACGAGGATCAGCGTCGTGTTCGTAGTACTGAAGATCATCACGTGTGGAATCTGGATCTGGGATTGTGTAGGGCTTAAAGGAGATGAGGTAGAGAGTGAGTAAGGGAACCTAAACGCATCAGGTTTGAACTCTCGATTAAATGTGTCATTGAGTGTTTTAATGGTTACCTGAAATTCCGCCATTGTTGCCTCTGGGCTTGTTTCAGCATCATTCACTGCACTCTGAGGAGGGGCCTTGAAGAAACACAAAAAGTAAATAAAATGAGTTTTACTACTTCAAAATTTGACATGCATATTATGTGTCATTTGTCTATTACACACCTTCTAGCAGATGGCTAGAGCATAACCCAAGTTCCTTAAGGCTTTTAGGTATGTACATTTAGAAGCATTTTATGACTTATTTTGTCATTAGAGAGACTTGAGTCAATGACATTGCAGGCGATGGCATACCATTTTTTTTGCAACCATTTATGACTTTTTTTCTTGAATCACATTCCACCACTCATCATATCTGTAGTTACAGTTTTAAAATGAATAACACTTTCAATTGCTCTTTGTTTATCCAATATGGGCTGCAGCTGCACCATAGTTTAGTAATCTCTCACCTTCAGAAGGAGGTCAGAAGCAATGACCCTCTGCTCCAGGTCCTCCACCCACTGTAGGGCACTGATGTCCGTCTCCATTGCTCTCTCCTGTACCTGCCAGGGCTGCTGCAGAGCCTCCAGCAGCACATCCTTCTCCTCTACTTTCAACTCAAATACTGTGTCTAGTTGGAAGGAACAGAAGGGAACATTTATAAAAAAGACCAAGAGACAACAGGGGAGAAAAACAGGTGAGGCACAATGATGAACAGACTCCAAATATGTGATGATCCACTTATTAACACTGACCGTCGATAGGTTTGGTGCACATCTCAGCTAAGCTCTCCATGTGTTTGGCCAAATGCTTATGGAGCACCTTCTCCCTGATGCCCCTTGGATGAAGGGCCTGTAAGGTGTTGTACAGTTCCTGTGGATCCTTGATCCACCACCAGCCACGAACCATTGCTGGAGAACAAAGACATTATATTATATATTATTATACAACAAAAAAAAGAAATCTTTAAAGCAGAAAGGTAAGTCAGGCAGAAGAAGCAATAATAAGTGTAGGACACAATAACTGGCATGTATGGTGTTCCTTGTAAAAACTGGAATGTTAGGAGTCTTAAATTCCAACATCACTGAGGAATTCACTAACAAGAGAAGAGGCCTTGTGCTCACAGCAACTCTTACACAGAGGAAGAAAAGGAGACGTATTAAAAGCTTTCATTGAGTTGGGAACATGAGCTGAAGTGCTGACCGGTTTCAGCGTCACTGGATTCTTTAGAAATTGTGCAATTCAGTCAAATTAATTTAAAGTAGGAGAATTTATCTCTCAGAGAGCTGGCTCTTGCAGCCTTTTTTAACATGACTTACATGCTGGTATGGGTTTGACCACCAGTTGTGTGAAGTACTGTTGCTCAAGTTCTTGGAAAACAGAGTTGGGTGGGCGGCCGCGGCGCTTAGCTGCAGCTCCTCGTGCCCCCCTGCGGGCAGGACTACTGCCTCTACTGCCTCTCCTCCGCCTGCGACCTGGCCTGGCGGGGGTGGCAGGAGCAGCCAGAGCAGGAGGGATGGGAGCTGGAACAAGCTGAGGGATTGTTGGTGGAGCACAAGCAGTAGGGGGAATGTCCTGTGGTGTTGCTGAGGTCACAGGGTCAGCAGGAGCCAAGCCAGGCAAGAGTGGGTCCGGCTGAGGACAAAGGAGAGATTATTTATTTCCACATCATACAGACTAAAAGCGCATTATTACGACATAATTATATGTACTGATTGTTATTATTCTGGTGGCAAACCTGCACAAGTGGAGCAGTGAGTGTGGACAGAGCACTTTGGAGCTGAGGGAGGAGTTTAGGGGGTGAGCTGGGTGATTTGGCCAGCTGGGGCTCAGTCAGAGAGTTATCGTCACATGGTTGTTTGGGTAGCAGGTTGAACCACTGGCCTTGTTTCTCTGCCATCTCCTTCACGCTCTCCTCCGGTCGATTACCCTCTGGAGCGTCTCCTGCTGCTGAGCATGTGCCATTGGTGACTCCTTCCTGTGACTGGCTGAGCCAGCTCTGGAAAGCTGCTTGTGTGAGGTCTTGTGTGCCACTGTTCGGTGATCCTGGCCCTTCTTCACCCCCAGACCTGACGCTACTTCGACGCCGGCGGCGGATCTTTGCCGTGCGGAGGTGAAGCTCAACTTCGGGTTTGATTTTCCGGGGGCGTCCACGTCCTCGTGGCCTGCTCATGAGGGATGCAGTACCAGGAAGAGGGTCTTCTTCTGGAGACGAGGTCTGGGCCTGGCCCGGGGTGGCAGAAGGAGAGGAAGGTAGAGTAGGAGGGGGAGTGGTCGGCATGGGAGCCTCCTCAACTTTGGGCTCCTTTTTGAGGAAAGTAACAGGCACCTCCGCTATAAGGACATCTCCTGAAGCTGCAAGATACAAGTATAAGGAAAAGTAGATAAAGACAAACAAATTAAGGGCTTGTAAAGTCTGAAGGTTTCAATTCACAGTCAGACTCACTTAGCAGCTCTTCAGGCCCCTCGACTAGAACTCCTCCAAGGTGAGGTAGGGCCAAGTATCTGCGCCGGTAACGGTCCTGACCCAGCAATGTGGCCCGCATGGAATGAGACGACTGTAGCAGCTTTTTACGGAAAAACGCTTGGCGCTGTGGAGGTTCAAAGGCAAAAGAATGTTTAAAATAAAGCAACAAAAATGTATAAAGAACTGTGCCAGTGCAGTATCAGGCTTACCTTGGTTAGCTTATCTATCTGCCTTTCAAGCTCTGGAATGCTGGCAGTGGTAGGACTCTCACTCTGTAGCAAAAAAGCATGGAAATGAAATGTAGGAATGATCAGGATGTAATTTTAAAAAACAAAACAAAACAGCAGTGCTGATACATACATCACTGAGTTTGGGCTCCTCTTTGCGTGCCCGACGGTTTCCTCTCTCCAGGACCACACTTTCCTCCAGACTGAGGTTCTCCTCCTCGGCTACTCTGGCACTGCGCCTCCTCTCCTCAAAGCACAGCTCTTCCTCTGAGCGTCCTGTTCGACGTGCTAGCGCCGCCTTCAGTCTGCCAGGGAAAAAACAACCAAGATCAACATATGGCTTTAATGGATAGACCTGAGAAGCCTTTTTTAATCATTCTGTATGTGAAGAGAGAAAACCATGATCTTACTTGCGCAGTTTCCCCTCAATGATCCACTTGTTCTTCCTGTAGGTTGCCATGTTTTCCAATGTGTTGTCGATGTCACTGAAATACAAAACACATACATGTATAAGAGACAGCAGATGTGATAGTGAAAAAACAACTAATACATTTTTAGATTAAAGAGTGGCCAAAGAATAAATAAACTTCTTGGTCTAACCTAGTCACTATGTTGCTGCTGTTAAGCTCTTCCACCAGGAAACCCAGGATGGCTGCCTTGGTGTCAGGAGGCAGTGCATGAAATGTTTTGGTCCTTAGTGTATTGCAAACCTCTGTCTCATAACCATGAGATTCCAAAAAGATGCGGAGCACTTCTGACACTGTGCTGCGGTTCAGCTCCAACTCAACCAGCTTATCTCCAAGGATCTTTACAGACTGAAGATTGAGATGAGGAGATAAAGAGATTAAATGGTTTATCGACTGTTAAAGAATTGTGTTAATGGTGAAAATGTTCAAAGTGTATCACACACCTGATAATATGACGGCAGGCCTGGATCGTGCAGAGCAGCCTCCATCAGCTTCACCAGCAGGTCCTGGACTTCTCCTTGGCTGTCGCCGAGGCCCAGGAGGCCTTCCTGCAGAGTAGCAAGGCTGGGGATGTCCTTGGGTATATTGAGACCGATTATCTTTCCAAAACCATGTAGGAACTCAACCAGAGACAGGCAGTGTGCAAAAGCTTTTCCAGACAGAACCACACCAGGGATACGGGACAGCTCTGGCAGAGGCTGGTGGAGGTAAAGTTCAAAGGTCATGATCACATTGACAATACAACTGGAATCACAGTTTTCAAAGAGAAGGTGAAACTGAACTGGGTTTAAATTTAAACTCACCTTGTGGTCAGTGAGACACATGTCCTCTGTGGGCTTCTTCAGCTCTTCTGCAATCAACTGCTGCCTCTTACGCTCCTCCAGACGTCTCTGGGCCTGTGCTCTCCGCTCTGCTGCCCTCTTAGCTGCCAGAGCAGCCTGAGCTGCTGCCTCTGCCTCTGCCTGGGCCTTAGCCAGGGCCTTGGCTTTACTCCGAGCACCCAGCACCCTCTTACCCTGGGCTATCCTCTCCCCGTCTGTCTGCTGTATTTGTGGAGGGGCCTCAACCTTGACTGACCTCCTGCGGCCAGGCTTTTTGGGCTCTGCAGCAGATTCTGATGCAGGCTGTGTGACCAGCGGGGCTGTTGGATCTGTTGATTCAGCTTTCAACTCGAGGTGTTTGGCCTCTTGCTCAAGCTAAAAACCACAGAAGAAAGAAAGAACAGGTGAAGATGATGAATACGTGGTGCTGAGGACATTGGTGACAAAATGTTTTAGATAACTAAGCTTTTTCTGTACCTTGGCTCTCTTCTTTTCCTCTTTCATCTTCTTAACCTTGGCATCCTCCTTTCTCTTCATTCTTGCCTGAAAAAATTAACAGCAGCAACAAAATCAGGAAGAGACTTAACAGAACAACAGAACAACTTAAGAACCAGTCTCAACTGCGTACCTTTCTCTTCATTTTCTTTTTGATTTTCGCTAGTTTCTCCTTTTCCTCCTCCGTGAGGGCTTCTATTAAAAAGGTAACAGAAAAAAATCAGTCACAGTACATATCTGAGGTTATGTAATAAGCAATCCATCTGGTCTTGGACTTCTGAAAGCCATTGCTGAACACTTAGGCCAGGCTCACACTACAGACATTTTGGGTCGACTTACCTTTGTTTCACTCCTCCAGTCAGAGGAAAAATGTACCCTGGGATCTTTGTCTGACTCAATGTTGGAGATGTGAGGTGTTTACAGATTTAGACTTAAACCAAAATAAATATCAAACATGTTTGTCTTTTATGGGTTAAAAGTAAATCCTGTTGCCAAGAAACTATAAACATTCTGTTCTATTTGACGACAACTCGCCAAACATTGTCTCATTCAGACTTATTTAGGCTTCCGATATTTTTTTTAATTATTTTTCTCTCTGCAAAGAATTATTAGCACTTCAACAAGCTGTGGCACCACAGTCTTTATTTTGTTTACATCTGCTTCCCTATGAGATCATGTGAGGTGTCGCACTGTTTCCTGACTGCTCCCTCTAGCACCATAATCTTAATAACATCCTGCAGTGTGTGATGTGCCATTATTTTCCAGTGTGTGCATGTCTGCGACTAGAGAAAAGAATATCTGTAAATCTTTTCCTTGTATGTGTGATGTAACCTGTTTTCAACTTCTGTAGTGTGAATCTGGCCTCAGCAGCACTAAATACCACTGCGATACACATAAATCCACCACTCAACATCCACTCACCCTTGGCCTCAAGACGTTTCAGCAGCTTAGCGTCAACTTTGCTAAGGAGGTCAATCATCTTAGGTTTTGGAGGTCTGCCAGGGCGGCGGGCCTGTCCTCCCTTCACACCACGAACCCTGCGAGGTTTCTCTTTATCGGGGTTTGGAGGTCGACCACGCCGACCAGTGATGGCCATGATCATTGAGGGAACCTCCTCATTAGCCAAGAGGACCCACTTCATACCCTGTAAATTATTGCAGATGTAATATCTTTACTCCTGTCTTCTACACATTTCTGACACATTTGTAATACCATTAGTTTAATGTGCAGCAGATCCTTTTCTACGAGTGGTTTTGCATTCTTCTTAACAGAAAATATTTTTAAAAAATATATACAGACCTCTGAAGTTTCTCTCTCTTCATAGAAGTCTCCGACAGGCATTCGTGGGCTGAAACTGAAGTGTTCTCTGGTGACCACACTGTCTGTGTGTCTCTTCAAGTACTGGGTGAAGCAATCAGGACACAGCAAGACAAGAAACAGACAAAAAGATAGTCAGTGTATTGACATGATCGTTTGTAAGACTACAGTTTCAATAATTTAAGAAGACCCTTTAATTTATGTTTAATAGCCGGAGTTATTCACCTTGATTATTTCTGGAAACTGCTTCATCCTCCTTCCACAAGGCGTGTAGTACCAGGTTTCACCCTTCATGCGGTTCTCCATTTTCTTCACACGAATCTCCCTCTTCCAACTGCAGTTTAAAGAGTTTGTTATTACATTTCTGTAACAGCTTTTAGGAAACAGAGTTTAAAAGATGACTTTGGCGATGTCCTACACTTTTCTTGTTGTCAACAAAACCAATGAAAAGACAAACAACAATCTGATTTAGCATTTTTGTCTGTCAGCATTCACTTTCATATTCTCTAGAGAGTGGTTTGTGTTAGGAAGAAGGCTCCAACATGTGATACTGTTTACACTCCTTTGGCCTACCTCTCACAAGCTGTTGACTTTCGACTAAAGTTCACGGACATATTTACAGTTTTATGAACAGAGTGAGATCAGTACAAGGAGTATGAATATAGGCCTGACACACAAGAGGAAACTGTTGGTTCTGATGGATTCAAAGCATTGTATTTGTATGAGCCAAAACACTCAAAAAAAAAAAAAAAAAAAAAAAAAAAA
>OMNN01052786.1:12644-25222 GCA_900302755.1 Chromis chromis
GGTATCAAAAAAAAAAAAAAAAAAAAAAAAAAAAAAAAAAAAAAAAAAAAAAAAAAAAAAAAAAAAAAAAAAAAAAAAAAAAAAAAAAAAAAAAAAAAAAAAAAAAAAAAAAAAAAAAAAAAAAAACAAAAAAAAAAAAAAAAAAAAAAAAAAAACAAGCACCAAAGTTATCCTTTAGTACATAAACACAACGAACATTTGAAAGTTTATATATTAATTTAGCTGGATCAGTTTTTACACCCTCATTTGGTAAACAAACACTGAAATACAGCTATAATAATGATGCTATATCTATTGTACAGACTAAACCAAAACAACTGTTTTACTGTTGCGTTAATGGGACAGTATTGATCTAAACCAACTTAAATTCAATTAAGATGTACTATCAGAGAACTAAAATTGGTTTATATGAAAAGATCTGATTCTTAACAATCCTGCTGATTTAAAGCCTCAAAAAGCAATGAGAGGAATCATTACCCGTGAGTCAGAGGGAACTGGACTTGGTCCTCCGTAGCAACCCGTCGTCTGTTAGATTCACCTGTTCAAAAAAACAAAGGAACAAATCGAAGCTTTAAGCTCCTAACCTGTGTCATCTCAACAAAATATCACATGATGTGGATCACCTTAACAACACTTTAAACTTTTAACCTTCTTCTTTACCTGCAGTGGAGCTGTCGTCATCATTTTCATCAACGTTGTCAGCAGTCGTTTCGGCATCTTGTTTCTGTTTTTTGACCACATTTCCGTCTTGGTCTTGTTTCTTAACTCTTTTTGCCTTCTTGGGTTTCACGACTGCTGTGTTGATAGCTGAAGCGTTGGCCAGAACAGCTTCAATTGTGGCTGTTATGGGATCAACCTCTTCTGTGAGAGGCCCAGCCTCCCCAGATACAGCAGACGTTTCACTGACATCGACCTTGAGAGACTTCTTCCTCTTTCTTCCCTTAGGTGCTTCGTCTTTAGCACCTCCCTCATCAGTCTTTATTTTCTCCACTTTTGGGATTCGAGCCCGAGGCTTCCGTTGGACCCCTTCAGGAGCTAAAAATAAAAGAGAAAAAAGTTGTAGGCAAGTTGTTTTAAATGAAAACTAATACTCTATTAAAGTAACATTTTGTTGAAATCAAAACTTCAAATACCTGTGGTTTTAATCCATATTGCCTTTGGAGCTTGAGGTCTGCGTGTTTTCCCTGGGGTTTTCAGAAGTCCTCCAGCGGCGGACACAGTCTGATCAGTTACTGGTTGGAGTGGGTGTACAGCGGGGCTCTCTGCTGGGGTACTGAATGCAATGAAGTTCTCATCTCTCATCTTGAAACTCGGGGGTGTCATTGTCTCATTAGCAGTGGTCTTAATATTAATGCGTCCGGCTGAATCTGGTGTATCATGTCCTCTGGGCTCCCACTCTGCTTCAGGTCCTGAGATGGTACAACATTAAATTGTGTCAGCAGAATACAAAAATAAAGATAATTTACAAAACAGACAGTAATCTGCATTAGAAATGTAGTTCTCTCTATTCGATGACAATTAAAAACCCATTAGGATAATGAATTTGTGTATTTTAGCTAATGAATGCTGCTTGTCAAATTGCGTAATAGTTTCAATCATTAAAAGCATCATTAAAGTACCTTGCTGACCTGGCTGAGACACATCACTTGAGTCGACGGGAGGCTCTTCAATCTGAGAGCTGTTGTTTAGAGAAGACTCCAACGTGGATTCTCCTGTAGTTTGGCATCTGCTTCTGGTCTCCTCTGCTTCAGAGGCTTCCCCTTCCCTGGTGGAGTCCAATGTGTCATCTCTGGAGTCCTCCACAGAAAAGCTGCTGTCTCTAGTGGTGTCAAATGTAGTAGATGGTTCCTCTTCAGCTTGGGAAGTGCTGTCAAACCGAGAAGTGTCCTTTCTCATGTTAAAGCTGTCGTCAAAGTGAGTGGCGTCATCTACGTACGAGCTGGAGCCACCTAAAAGAGAGGTCTTTTCCAAGACAGAGCTCACATCGAGTCGTGAGGGAGTGTCACATGTTGAACTGCCATCATATTGAGAGGCAGCAAGCGAAGAGTTATCAAAACTTTGTTCATCTGTCAGATGTTGTACCTTTGTGCTGTTGAGCTGTGGGGACTTTCTGAGTGGAGTTTGCTTCATCGTGGAGTCCTCTGCCTCCAAGGTGACACTGCTTTGCATGTGGTGCTTTTCAGAATCTGTTTGTTTATTCTTGGGCTTTTGATCAGGAGCAACTGTGGTCTGAAAGGGTTTCCCAGGGAGATCAGTGAGGGATTTGTGTGAGCGAATTTCAGATTTATTAGTCTCAGTCGCTTCCACCTGTGATGACCATATCCTGCCTGAATCTAGCTGAGAGAGGTGCTCCTCTGGTCTTTCATTACTTTTATTAGCCGGCACTTTCCTGTCCTCACTGTCACCATGGTGCTCTGACTTGGGAGACGACTGCTTTAGTACACAAGGAAGAGTGGTGTTAGAAGGATGCTGTTCGGAGTCAGAACTTTGGACTGCTCCAGAAGACGTACCCTTTGCAGGAGGCACAGACACCAAGGCAGGAGGGCTGGACACAGGTGCAGTCCTGGAGGCTTGAGTGGTTAGAAGAGGTAGGGTAGAGAGAGGTCGGACTGAAGGACTATCATGGGCTGCTAGGGAGGGTAAGTTCGCTCCCCTTGGTGGTGATGATGCTGCAGAAGCCGAAGAAAGACTGGAATCAATAGCTGCAGGAGTGTATGTCTGACACTGGGGCGCTGGTTCACGAAGTTTACTGCCAATTGAGGGAGTTTTTGATAAGCAAGGTCCTGGTGATGTTGACGATGATGGTCCAGATATTGACATCTGAGATGGAGCCATGACAGGAGATGAGGAATTTGCACCCACAGACAAAGTAGCCGAAATCAGTTTTGGAGGTCCAGGCTTTTCATGTTGACCTCCAGATGTATCAGTGAAGCGGGGCGTCATCGAAGGTGGCTTGGACCCTTGCATCTCAAGAGATGAGATGGATGCAGAGGAAGAAAACTTGGACAGGGTGGCCGGAGGAGAGACCGTTGCTGGAGGTCCAAAAGCTGTAGGATGCAATGCTGACTTTGTTTGATGAACCACAGACCCTGATGAAGAAGAGCCTGGAGGCCCTGAAGAAGCTGCTGTAGCTCTAGACGCACTATCAGTTGAAGCAAGAGGTGTAGACAACTTTGAAGGAGATGCAGGCAGGGGGGAGGAGGAAGAGGATCCTGCTGACAGATGCTTAGATGCTGCAGGAGATATCTCAGTCGCAGCAGAAGTGGGAGGCCTGAGGCCTTGCACCATTGGGGGAGGGGAGGAAAGTCTGGGAGAAGCAGCTGGAGATGGAGCAAAGGGAGGTGTTGAGATTTGAGGTGGAGTAGATTCTACATCAAGGGATGAAACTGTAAGGGGTCCAGGCGCAGATGTGGGAGCTGCAGAGACCCGAGGTGGTGTTGAGGCCTTGGTTAGAGACGCTGACGCTGCTGCATTTGATGCGGAGAGTTGAGGTGACACAGACTGGGGAGCTGGGTTAACGACTGGATCTTTGACAGGGGAAGCCATTTCTGGACGCTGAGCTGCCTGCTTATCAGAATGCTGACGATATTCACTCGAAGGCCCCACATGCGTAGCAGAAGGTTTGGGTGGGTGACTGTCGGGCTTGGGTAGCCTCTGGGCAACAGGTTGCCTTTCACTGCCGTTATAGCTTGTGTCTCCCTCCTTGACAGCTTCCCGTGTTTTCCCTGAAAGAAAAAAGAATCAACAAATCTGTCAACACTATGATAAACTCAGTGTGAGGGTGTTGTATAATGAAGCACATCATGGTCACTCTGATAATATCATTTTATATTGTAATTATTGCAATTTTCCTTAGGGGATTGATAAAGAACTCTATATTTCTCTGTCTATCTATCCATCTAAGTATAAAGAAATAATGATGATTTATAGATTCAAATGTTCAGGAGATATTAGCTCTACTTAACAAACCATCTCTGTGACAGTTTATGTCTAGACAGTGTAGCACACAGTCAAATAGTGACACCTGCTGGTTAAATCTTGGCACTATCCCACTACTGAGCGCTGCCATTGCAACTGGCCCAATACCAGACACTCCATGTGCAGGTAGGACTGTAAATATTTTTTGTTTTTATTACAAATGAATCTGGTAATTATTTTCTTGGTGGATTGTTTTGTCTATAACAATATGTATGTGTCTATCAGATTTCCATAGGTACAAGTGACCTTTTAAAATGTTTTGTTTTGTGTAATCGAAGTTCCTCCAACTACTTTGTAAAACAAAACAAAAAAGAAATATGATCAAGCACCCCGATAGCCTAATGGTTAAGTGCAAAGGCGTAGCGGCTGTCCCGGGTTCGATTCCGACCTCGGGTGTTTACCGCATGTCCTTCCCTACTCTCTCCCGTTTCTGACTCTATCCACTGTCCTATCCAATAAAGGCATAACAGGCCAAAAATAAATCAAATATTTTTACATTCATGAAGCTGGAAGCAGCACATCTTTTGACTCAGTGATGCTCAACTAATTAATTGATCATTTCACCTCCAAAAATTAACAATCAACTTCAAAACCAGGAAAACAAGCCCTGTTGGGCCATAATCTTTGACTAACTGAGTTTCAACACTGCTGTTTTTTGAAGATTCAATAGGAAACTGTAACACAAGCAGGGAGTGTCATGGTTTACAATGATCGTCAGCTGAGATGGCTTTTCAAATATGGTTAAAGAGAAATAAAACCATGTGATGAGTATCACTCGAGTGCCGTCATAAAAAAAAGGAGGAAACAGCAGAAATTCGGTTTATGAGGAAATCAAGAATAGATACTAAAAACGCAGCACTGTTAAATGTAGAACTGTCCAATTCCTGGCACAAACCTAGCAGTAACTACCTTTTATAGAAACTGAATAAACATAAAAGACATACAGGATCAAATGAGCTATAAAGTTGTGTGTGTAAAAACATATGTATGTTTAAAGTGGGCACCTTGCATTGGTGAAGACATCCCCACACTGCTCGCTTGAGGGCTCTGTTCCCTGGTGTGGCCCTTGGGTGATCCACTATCCTGCGCTGTTGGTGCTGAGGACACCCCCACGGGAAGAGGGCTGCCAGTGCTCCCTCTGCCTAAGCTGTGGTGCTGCGGGCTGCCACGTGGAGGAGTAAAATTCTGGGCTGTTGGGGGCATCATCTGAGCCTGGGCTTGGGGCTGAGACTGCTGTGGTGGCTGCTGCTGGGGTGATGGCAGGGACGGGTGCTGGGCCTGATGCTGGTAGTAGGGCATCCCATTAGGCAACATGCCATAATGTTGTGGTTGCTGGTGCTGCTGGTGGTGATGGTGCGGGTGACGGTGGGAGTGGAGGTGCTGCTGTGACGGTTGATGAGGGGGCGGTTGTAAGGACTGCTGCTGGTGATGCTGTGACGGTGTAATCCCAGGATGTGCCTGACTCTGGTAGGTCCCATACATGCCGTGGGAATTATAACCTATCTGCTGCGGGCCAGGGTTACTCCTGTTCCAGTACTGATTCCCAGTGAGAGGCAGGTTTGCTGAGCCTGCCACAGGAGGCTGGTGGGAGCTTTCGATTCCCCCGTTCAGTTGGTACTGTCCGTGACCCTGGAAGTGGTGCTGTGACTGAGGCTGCACCATACCGGGTGCAGGCTGCTTCTGGTGCATCCCGTGCCCAGGAGAGGTGCTCATGCCTGGCCCGTACTGAGGGTGCCCTCCCCACAAGTAGTCGTAGCCCATGCTGCTCTGGTGGTGGTTGCTCATGTGTGGGTAAGGAGCTGATGGTGGGTGGGAACCAGGCACACTGGACCCAAGTACAGTAGAGACGCCATTCACATTCATTTCGCCATTCATATCTGTTAGACACAAGAAGATGAGTTAGTTAAAAAGTTACAGACTGCGTAAAATGTCAAGCTTGTTGCTAAACTAGCTGGGTGGACAGAGAAGGTGAGATTTGGATGAGAATACTCACTCTTCCCCTGCTGAGGAAAACTCATGGAGGACCCGTTAGTATAAAGAGAATCCCCTGAGGAGAGTTTCAGTCCTGAGTTTGCTGAGGAGTGGGTGCCATAGTTGAAATGATTATTTGAATCCATCTGAAAAACAAAAAGAGCAATAAATAAATGATTACTCCACACTTAAATGTTCCTCTCCAGTAACAAGATGTGTGGAAGTGGTGCAACTGATGCACAGGGTTAAAATGTATGAGCAGGATATGCATCACCGTGTGAATCACAAATGTATTAATTAATTCATTTTCATTTCTTTTTTTTTTTCCTTCGTGCAGTTTTTGAAGACAAGTCGACGCTACGTAATGCGTGCCATTCCCACCACGAAATGTCTATCCTCAGTGATTTTGGAAACTGCAGCCTGTGACAGCACCATTTCGTTCCAACAACAACCGTCAAAATGTCGCAGCCAGCAACAGCAGATGCCAGGCCCCAGCGAGTGTAATGGACAGCCGGAATATTACGATAGAAGCTCATCATTAGCGCTGATGAGGCGATGCTAACCATGAGCAGCACAGCCTCTTTAAACTACCTCGATAAATGTACGGCCCGGGCAGCCATAGCCGCACAAACACCATCAAGACCCGGCGGCCTCGGCCAACTAACAATGGAGGGATTAGCGAGAATATTTTACACTCCGAGGCCTGGGGAACTGTTTACCACGCCATTCGCTGTTTAACAGTTCCCTGCCGCTGCAATACAAAAGTAGCCCTCCAGGATAGTTCATTTCCTAATTCAACAAGGCCGTTGCGGGAGCAGTCGCCGCGTTAGCTTAGTCGCGCTAGCTGCGCTCTCAAACGAACAATTCACTCTAAAGCGCTGCTAGTCGGCTGTGCTAACAACTGATACCGTTAACGTTAGACACGAGTTGAACTCCTTAATAGCTTGAACAAAGCGCTTACTTTAGCGTGAAACATCGGGCAAAAAATATTCCCCACTCCAGTCCCAAGGTTATTTAGCTAAATCATCACAATAGAACCTAGCTAACACACGCTAGCTGCGCAGCTAACTGATAGCATCCTCAACGTTCATCCAGACAGCCAGGCTGCGATGTTAGCTTATAGCCAGGTAGCAGGTACCGCAGCCACGCTGGTCTGGATCCATGATGCCCCACATCAGCGGTAGAGAACGCCGCGAGTGAAAATAAATATCAACCGGTCTGTTGATAATCGCTAACTCACTCATCAGACTCGCCTGTTAACAGATGGAGGCGTGCTCCCTTTTGTTCATGGGCTAACGTTAGCTAGCAGCCAGATGAAGTTACATTGTTTACGCTGCACGCACACAGACAATTTTTGCAGAGCATCATCCTCCCACACCACCACCATCAAAAGTTTCGCGGATATTTCAATTAAAGCTGTCCAACCTTTCGGTCCTTGGATTCCGAAGGCGCAGAAGCCTCTAAACCTCCGTCTTAACGGATATGCGGGTGAAGATGGCACGGCGATAAATAATAAACAACTATTCCCTAACCTTTGGGTTTTAAATTAGCAAACATGGCTGGTGTGGTCCAGTGCAGCCATGATCACAGAACAGAGCGAACAGTAGCAGTGTAAACATCCCAACAATAAGCACGCACAGATCCGGTCTAATTTCTTCAAGGAAATTCACAAGAAAAAAATAAATAAAAACAATAATATTAAAAGAAAAAACAACAACAAAATAATTACTATATCAACAACCAAAAACTATTATATATATTTTTTAATTAACGTAATAATGACAGCATTTATTACCAGCAAGCTTTATTTAAAATATTAAAAGTAATTTCTAATTTTGAAAGAATGCCCACTAACCGTATTTATAATTATTTAATTTAATTATAATTATTTATAATGCCTTAAAATGTAAGCAGAGTTTATTTTTACGTTATTGTCGCCATGTTTACATTATTAAATATTAATAATCATAATTATAATAATTATTGTTATTATTATCGTATAATTTTTGTTAATAAGAGATACGACTGTGAAATTTCTTTTAATCTGCTTCAGGCTGAAAAGAGGAACCTAATGTGGCACATTAGCGTCAGCTTCTCGTAAATGACAGTCTGAGGAAATCAGGCCTGAAGAGGAAGTATGCTAATATTCTGGGCCGAGGAGCCTGAAGGTTTCTGGGTCTTAGCGCCTACAAAATGCTGCCGTGAAAGTTACAGCACTACGATTCGAGTATAGATGCTCCATTTTGAGTAACATTACTTCAATTATATGCGACAAAATCCACTTTTCTGTTCCAGTTTTCCACCTTGAAAATCACTTGACTATGAATATGCCATAGCAGCTGATGCTTACACAATTCAGCCATGGTTCTTAAAAAGTCACAAAATGTTCTCTCAAATTCCAGTGCCACTAATAAAACACCCATAGAGTGGGTGATGCTTTACATATTTTACTATCCAGTAGCTCACTGTGAGCTGCTGGGTTTTCTTTGCAAGAGTAAAATATGTAAAGCATCATCCACTCTAATGCAATCCAATACAGCTGCACAGTAGCCTATTGTTTTATTTTTGACACTGTCTTAGTTAATGTTGGTCTCATAGAGGACTGAGATAGCTCTAATTTTTCACCCTCCTCTTAGTATACATTTTTACAATTTCTTTTACTCATTTTTCCAACAATATCCACAAAAATGTATTAAAAAGTGTAGAATGTACATTGTGGCTGTTGATTTGCATCACATTTAAATAACACAATGGAACTACTTAATTAACAGTAGTCATTTTGTATTCACGTTAGAGGCCCTACTTGCTCCTACAGCTCTCCAAATGTGGTGGTGGCCTAGTGGTTTGTGAAGCAAACTTGTAACCGGTGGGTCGCCGGTTCCAGCCCCTGGACTGGCAAGAGGTTGAGGTGGGAAAGTGAGAGCGACCGCTTGTCCCAGTCACCACCACTGTGGGCCCTTGAGCAAGGCCCTTAACCCCTGACTGCTCCCCGGGCGCTGCACCGCGGCAGCCCACTGCTACTAGTATGTATAGTTAAGGTTAACTTTGAATAGGATGGGTCAATGCAGAGAGGGAATTTCCCCAAGGGGATCAATAAAGGTTAGATTATTACTTCCGCGAAGCTGCGGAGGTTATGTATTTGTCCGTTAACAAGATAACTTGAAAAGTTAATGGATTTTGATGAAATTTTCAGGAAATGTTGATAATGGGACAAGGAACAGATTAATAATTTTGGTGCTCCCCCTCCCCTCGCACTCCCTTGGACCAGCCCCAAATGTTCCAATATATGGAGGGTTAAATCTCACCAACACCTGTATCTAGGGGAAAATGAACAAATGTCGTTTAAGAAAATAAAATAAAAAAACATTAAAAATGATTCTTAAACAGTTTATTAGAAAGATGTAGACAATAAAAAAAAGAATTTCCACTGTAATTGAACATTACTTGTCTCCCCTTACATTTTATTGACAGTGCAAATATAATTTGGTCATTACACGTCGCCGTATCGTTCCAACAATCCCTCGTTCTACTCTAGATGAACAAACGGAAAGAACCTGGAGGATAGCAACAAACCATGTGATGCTGAGGCCCGATGAAGCTTCAAGCCTCTTTACCAGCTGCAAAACATTTCACCTTGCGTCTGCGGTCTAACACGAGTGTGCATGTTAGGTGGGTATGAAGAGAGAAACTAAATATGTGGAATTCATTCAGATTAACAAAGTACAGTAGGTGATCACCGGGAAGATGCAAATAGTTCTGCAATGAGTTGAGATTATTCCAATTTTACAAACATTAAACAAGAAGTAGAGGGAAACTTAAGCTGGAGCTACTGAAACAAAGACTGGTTTCCTGGATATCTAATTCACAGCACATGGAAGGCTTTAGAGAAATCCAATCAGTAAATGCACCTAATTCATTTCTTAAATCATGAGATAAACTACACTGGTCGACTAACTTAAAACCACAACATTGGGAAGTGGGCCTAATCATTTTTAAATCACAGTTAATTTGAAAACAAATTGTAAATCTCTTAACATGTATTGCTCAGTTGAGGACAACTATACAGTTTTTCCAACAAATAAAGGTGTGCTTAGTTGTAATATTTAACAATAAAACAAGATACCCAAAAGGTGCAGTACAGCAAATGGAAGTGGAGATAGCTGCTCTGTACAATACCATGCATATCAACCTTCAGTGGACTGATTGGTCAAGAGTTTGGAGCTGAGGCTATGGATTTAAATATGGCTACTGACTCATATGTACAGTTGTTTGTCACTGCCTTCAATTTCAAGATATACATTTGTTAAGATTCTTCTTGCCCTCTGTTCTTCCATTTTCTTTCCAGAGTCTTGTGGTCTTCTACTCCAAGTCTGGCATTTCTGAAAGTCAAGTCAAACAGAAACGACATTAAAGTCTCCATTAAAAACTTACAGCTGTAATTACAGTTGGTACCAAGGCTCATAAACACTTACTCTCATCATCGCTATCTGCAGATTCATCCTGAAAAACACAAAGAAGAGTATGATGATGTTCAAATTTGTTACACACATATACCATTTCATTTCAGGACAAGAATGTAACACACTTTACCTCTACTGATGTGAATTCAAATTTACTTTTTGATCAGATTTCATTAAAGGGTACAAGCTTAATGAAAGAAAAAAGGATTCTTACGTCATCTGCACCATCTAGATCAGGTAGGTCGTCCTCACCTCCCATGTTGTTCATCATCTACAATGTTAAATCGAGAGTAATTAAGCCACGTCATGACAATTAGAGGAACTTTAATAACCCCCGAAGGGAGACATTTTTGTCAGGAGTTGTTTAAATATGTCGAAAGTTGTAAAATATACATATATTGCAATAACGAACTGACTAATATCATGTGTTTGCCTGGTTAATGTAGCCACAACCAAGTGGCACCTGAACACACCCTGGTAAGGCTGCACAAGTAATCACAGCCTTGAGTTTGGCTTCCCACAATAATAAGAACATGATTGACTCAGACGCTGATGTTAAAAATGTGTGCTCTGCTCAGTGCAAATGCTGCTCAAAGAAAACAGCCCATGTAGATAAAAGTCACTTTGTTTTAGCTTTGGTAAATGTGACATTAGAACTTCTTGTTTTACTGTTTTCTGATGTGCTGCGCTGCGCTGCAACAACCGAGTGGAGACTGGAGGCTTCTCTGTACACTGCTGCTTAGCGAACTTCAACCATAGCCTGCGTGTGAGGCATTTATAAGCACATGTTTAGCAAGTAGGGTGTTTTGGGTGCAGTTTTATGGATATTTTTGCCTCTAGGAGATACACTGAACTCAGATCAAGAAGAATCCTATTTTAAATTTTAACCTAATGCAAACATTTGCACATTAGCAGGACAATAGCAAAACATGACACATTTAAGTCTAATTTAAATGTGAAAGCATAAAAAATATTTTGTCCCTAAAATCATTGACCAATCATGATAAATAATCCTAATCTTAACATTGATCAATATAATCCTGACTATCATTTTCGCTATAATCATGTAGCCATGCTTCCTGGGTATGTAGTGTGGATGTAGTTTCTGTAGCTAACAGTTCAGTATGTGGGCTGCAGGAAAGTTACTTCACAATAATGTAACCAGAGTGGCAGCTTTTGTTATTTATAAAATCAGCAACCCATCCACCTCTTTCCAGGTCACTTTCTGATTAACTTCTCCCTGCCTGAACTGCCTGAATAGACAGTCATCAATTGCAATGATGGGATCCAGAGTATTTTACTGAAACCATGTCGCTCTGTTGTTTCCACCAAGAAGAACCAGGTGCTAGTTCAGTGCTTAGTTGGTTCAAATCTCGTTCCTCCTAAGAACCAGTTTGCTTTTCCATTGGCATGGAGCCAAGTTGGAGCCACACCACTGTGTCATGTAAAACGACTATGTTTGCATTGATTATATAGCAGTTAAACAAACACAATAAGTTGATGATAATATCTATGTTTATCTTTATAGATCATCTTATGGCTGTTTGTGAGGTGGAGGTCACCTGTTGCCTGGGCACATACGCGATCGCGCTACTAGTGGGACACAATTGTACCGGATTTCAGCGCAACAGTTTGTGCAAAACTTCCGTGTGTCCCTGGAGTCATTCCAATACATCTGTGATCGGACCAGGGATGTCCTGGCGAAAAAGGACACAAATTACCGCTTGTGTGTCCCTTTCCACCGTTGATCGTTGGTCATGATAACCCCGCCCCCAGCCCCTGACGTACTCAGTTCTTAGCTCTGGCCCAGCAAAGAGTTGGTGCTTGCTACGCACCAGTTTTTAGCACCTGGAGCCGGTGCTTAGGTGGTGGAAACACAAAGAACTGGTGCTGAGTCAGGCACTGGCTCCGAACTAGCGCTGAAACCAGCTCGGTGGACAAGGGGTAAGGGATGACTGGCCTGAAGCTCCTGACTTGCTCTGAAGCCTTCGTTTTTCTTTACACCTACTGCCGTACCTGATTGGACTGCCACTCAGTTCCCTCCATCTACATCCAGTCAAACAGCAGCACTCGCCACACGTGGGGTTTAAATCCACAGCTCAACTCACAGTCAGGGTGGCTGTGATTTAGTGTGAGCTGCTCGCCTTGGTGCCTCCCGTTGTCTGTGGG
>OMNN01052789.1:0-12415 GCA_900302755.1 Chromis chromis
GTTTGGAGGTCAAATCAACATCTTGGGACATTGTCATGTTCCTCAAGATGTTCCTGATGGTTTGATGTTTTTGCCATGTGGTGGGGTGCATTTTTCTGCGGGGGTAGTCCAGTGACATTTGGGATTGTCATTTGCATGAGGGAGTGTGCTTGTTCTGGGACAATGTTTATTTGGGTGTCTAAGTCTCATCAACACGGATGTTAAAATCCAAGGCTTTCCAGCAGAACACCACATAGTACCAATATGATCAATGTTATTCACTTCACCTGTCAGTGGTCAGAATGTTGTGGCTGAGCGATGTATGTCATATGAGCATCGCATTAGTGAAAACATGTTTTGCAGCTGCATCCTGTAATAACTGACTTCCATGACACGACTTACAGCAACTGTAGTATTTCAGTCTCAATAGCCAGTCAGACATAAGATGTTTAAAAAAAAGATTATTTTTATCCTGCAAAAAAACATGTTCAGTTTTTTTGTTTGTGTCTTTACTTTTTGCGGGATCCCTTTGCATGTATCTACAACACTTAGCAAGTGAAATTAGCAACAATAATAAATATTCATAATATATACTACGTGTACACATATAATCTGTGATCTAAGCAAAAAGACAAACAAACTGGAGGAGAAATTTCTGCTGGCAGAATAAACACAAGACACCAGAGAATTTATGTAAATTAGGTAATATATTATTGTAATAAATTCCAGTTTTATTCTTGTTGTGAGTTTACACTTCTAAGAAATGTAATATAGAAGAAAAAAATAGTAGTCTAACATCCTGTTCCATATTAATATGGAAATAACAGACTAAAATTGCCATATTGTGGATATTCTGAAGAAAGTGTGTGCTTACCTCTGGTGCTGTGCTGCAGTGAAAAAAGGAATTGCTCTTAATTAATTTTGAAGACTTCTGGACCTCTCTCATCCATGAGGCTCCATTATTTCCAGGTGTTCTTGATAGGCTCATTCACACCTTCAGAGGTCGGGTCACATGATTCACACAACATGTGGGTGTTTGGTCACGACTGTCCTGACAGTCAGGAAGAGATGAGTCAAGGCTGAAAGGAAGCGTCTCTTGTGCTCTACCTGTAGGTGTGCTGCTGATTGTTGCCCTCCTCGGTTGTTAAGTGGTTGTTTTGTTTCCTTAGTGTACAGGTCTGTGTGCTCCTCACTGACCTGGACTTGTTATATAACACTGGTCTGAATGTGGGGTCTTGAGGAAGGACACGCTTTTGTGGCTAGTTTTTATTACTGAGTTTTAAAGAAGGAGCAAAAGTGAAGGATGTTTACCTTTCACTTGAGTTTAATAAAAGTATTATTAAACTCAAGTGGTTCTTGGATCCAAGAACCACAAGTCATAATTATAATAATATTCATCATTATTTGTAATTTATAGAGCAAAAGTATGCTATAAGGACAGACTTAAAAGAGATTCAGCCGGCCTGATTAACCTCATCAAGTGGGAAGTCAAATGTTAGATTTAAACATCTATAGCTAACCTCACATTTCCATATGTAACATTTCTGAAACAGTTAAATAACAGCAACATATTTTTCTTTCTTGCAGAGTCTGAAAGTAAAAATGACCTTCACAGGTAAGATACTGATAATACACGAATTAGCAAATAACCAACCCAGCTAACATTGAAGTAAATTGTGATATGCAATTATTACATTTGGAATTTCTTGACATATTATTTAGACATCGATGCATGTCTGATCATTTCAGTAGTATTGTATTTTTGTGACAGCTCTAGCACCAGCAAAACATCTGGACCTCGCACCAAACTCAACTTCAAACTTCCACCACTCTTCTGTGCCACTGGACCCTCCACAGGTTCCTCAAAGTAAGCTCGCCAAGCTGACTTTTGAAATAGGACCTAACTTCCTAAAGGTTTTGCTTTAAAATCATGCAACACAACGAGTGTGTCCTATTAATAAGTTTGAAGCTGCTGCTGATCGTATTTTATTGTGCAGCTGAGGACAGACTGACGCCTCCCATTCCAGAGAGAACCCCAGAATCCTTCGTCCTCACCACAGAAGAGAGTCAGTATATCATCACCTGCTTAAACAGGGAAACAGATTTTGTACAGCAGCAGTTGTTGTCTAAATGAAGCCCTGATCTGTGTGATTCTGCTCTTTTCAGTTCACGAGCAAACCCCTGTTTGCCCACAGCCCTTAGAAACAACGAGGCCCTTACCGAGGGTGGGCATGTCGTCTGAATGGGATGGCTACTCTCAGCCCAAGAACCTTTTTGATGTTGTCATGAGCAGGAGCAAGGTAATGAGAGCATTGTCCTGAAAACAGACACTCACAGTTTTTAAATTCCTCAATGTCATTTTCATCAGTGATTAACATCCTAAGTCATAAGTTTTTATCTCTTAGGACTTTTTTTTTTCCTTTAAATGTCTCCCTCAGAGTGTTCGAGCTAAAGGTACAAGACAAGGTAAGCTTTCTAATCTCCTGAATGATGACACCCTGCTTTCACGTTACTTGACCTTGCAGTTAAAGGATAATGTTAGCAATATATATGTTTATATATTTATGTTAATTGTAATTTTGGAACATGTCACCAAGTTCAGTGGAGTGGCTCATTGTTGTTTTTAACAGTGGAGGCCTGTGGATCAATTCAGTGGCCTGCTAAACCTGCTTTGTCATTTAAATTGGGCTTTTTTGACAAGAAATTCCATTAAAGAATCTTTCATGTCAAAGTGAAAGCTGATTTCTACAAAGTAATGTAAATTAATTATAAACATAAAATGTAAAATAAGCGATTGCTTAAGTATTCATCTCCTTTAAGGTTACTTAACAAATTCAACCCATGTGTAGCCAAATGGTGCTAGAGTGGCGAAGAGAAAGACACTGTTGGAAAAAGTTCAATTTAAATCTCAGCAATAGTTCGCCAGAATGCATGTGGGAGACTCTAAAGTCAGCAGGAAGTAGGTTCTTTGGTTTGATGACACCAAAATGGAGCTTTTTACCCATCAGACTAGATGCTATATTTGGTGGACACCAACCACTGCACATTATTACAAGCACACCATCCCCATTGTTAAGCACAGGTGGTGGCATCATCATGATGCGGGGGTGCTTCTTAGCTGCAGGCCCTGAAAGGCTTTTAACAGTAGAGGGTAGAAAAAAAGAGTAGCAAAGTGTTGGGAAATCCTAGAGGACAACCTGATGCAGTCTGCAAGAAAACTGTGAGCAAGACAATGACCTGAAGCATACAGCCAAAGTTACACAGAAATAGTGAAAGTGAATATTTTGAGGTGGCCGAGTCAGACACCAGACCTCAATCGAATTGAGACTGGATTTGTAAAGAGCTGTTCACTCACGATCCCCATGCAACCCCATAGTTTTGTAAGACGAATGAGGTAAAGCTGCAGTGTCCAGATGTGCAAGGCTGATTGAGACCTATCCACACATTCTCATTGTGGCCAAAGGTGCATCTACTAAATACTGACTTGAAGGGGGTGAATAATTAATACTAACATAACTTTGTAGAAATCAGTTTTCATTTTGTCATGAAAAAGATTTTTGTAAATTTACACCCAACCTAGAATCTAATGGGATTTATTGAAGGTAAAATCTAGACTATCACCAAACATATCCTTGAATGTATCAGTTTAGGTCAGTACCCAAGTGGCTTTATTGACTGTAATCCTCCAGTTTATCACATTTTGTCAGTAGTGGTGAAAGGTTGTATTGTTGGGTACACACAACAGCCTGCTGGTTACTGTAAAAAGAAAATGCTTAAGTAATTATATTCACCACAGGGAGGCACCATTTGCCAAAGCAAGAGATAAAAGCTTGACTAGTAAAATCCAAGGTCTGCTGTTAATGATTGGTCTAATGACTTGTTTGTATACTGGGGGTAGTTTATCATGGTGTTTCTCACGCAGCATCCCTCAGTGCATCTGAGCAGCTCGCTCCCCCTCCTGTGGTCACGGCCGGAGCAGGAAGTGGTGAGTTGCTTCAAACATTAAAGGCGATACACACTACACAGATACCGTTATTAATAGACACATGTATGCTTGTTACTGAATCTATATGAGACTACTTAATGAAGCTAATTACTCCTGATCACAAGCTCTCGATGTGAGAAGTACATCGAGGTCGAAACAGGTCATCGGGGCAGTGTGAAAGGCAAGCGATTCATTTTCATTTACTTTCTGTTTCTGTGTCAATCACCACTAGTGGAACAACATGATACGAACCGCAGACCCTCCCTCAACGCTGAGATATCAGGAAACAAATCAGACAAAAGCAACGAGAAGGGCATGTCTAGAACGAAGGTAGCGCAAGAAGCACATACATCTGGTTACGGAAAATGTGATACATAGCAGGCTAACTGTGTGTTTCTGCTCCCTCTGTCCAGAGTCTGAAATTTTTTAGACACAAACCAAAACGTAAGTGAAGCTAAGTTAACATTTGGACAATAAATGCAGTCATATCTTCAATAAAAAGTAGGACTAATAAGTCTGAAATATATTCTCAGCTAAAACGGCACCTCCACCTCCTCCTGCTCAACCTGGAGCTCCATCCCAATCAAACAGTGCCTCATTTTCAGTGTTCAAATTTGGTAGGTTCACGAAATGATGTGACATTAATACATGACACAAAATGACATCCAATATTCATGACACCGTTTTCATCTTCCACAGGATTTGGCAACCGTTTTGGAAAACCAAAAGGCCCCAGGACGTATCCAGAGACCTGGGTCTGAGGCAGTTGCTTCTCTCCAAATACCATAAGCAGAGCTGCTAATGATGGTCCAAATGATACATTGCATTGCTCATATGATCATACACAGTAGACCTGAAAAGCACTGAAAGCTGCTTCTCTTTTTCTCAGGAAGAACTAACAATAAAAAGGAGCACAGTAGCGCACCCAGCAGAGAACAAACAACAAGTGCCTTGTTACATGCTCCGATCCATTTTGTATAATTTATGAAGCGAGGCTGATTTTAATTACTGACTTGGGCCTCATCAAACAACACGGACCGTCACCCAGGGCAGTGACTTGAACATTTAAAACCTCAGGAGTCTCAGCCTCCTTGAAAAATGTGCTTGCAGAAGTGGGCAGCCTGCAGTGTGAATGTTGTACACTTCTTGTTTTAATGCTCAAGGCGATGCTGTTAAACTTGGTGTACAAGGAATATATTTAGACATGTATGCGCGTGTGCCTTTGTGCTTTCGACATGAAAAAAGAAAACGGGTATAGGATTGCTTGTACTTCATCATAAAGACAACAGACTACATCACTCAGTGTACCATGCAGAGCCGGCTCGCCCATTAGGCAATATAGGCAAATGCTAAGGGTGCCATGGCCTCCAGGGGGCGCCACAATATCAGGAAAAATCTCACCTTCAATATAATTATATTAAAACTAGTTATTACTATTAACTCTTAAAATGGTAAAGCTCACATTGATTCAAATGTAAAGCAATTCCCTACTACAAAACAATGCTGTTCGATTTCTTTTGTAAGCGTATGTAAATCGCCGATGGAAGGGGGGCGCCACATTGGGTAGGGCCGGCTTTGGTACCATGCGTGTCATTTAGTTTGGTTTCTATGCCACAGTTCACACGTCCACCTATATTTAAAAGCATCAACAGAACCTTGAACTGATATTTTCAGGTACAGAGGATGTAATGTATATTGAATATGCATATGATGCAGCGGTACAGTTAAACTGTATAACATACACTGGTTACACATGAAATTATTTATTAAAAAATACTGAAAGTCAATGCATTCTAATTGTGTGTTTTTTTCTTCTGCTTAACAAGACTCAATCACATTGGTACCAGATTTCTACTGTCTATAACTTCCCAGCCAGGTGACTCACAAAAATCATTAAAAATGTCTCATTGACATTAACAGAATTCATCGGTTCTGGGACATAAAGCATCACAACATAACATGACAAAAGGCAGAAAGGACAGTGCTGTAACTGTCACTTTAACTCCACATTTATTTCGTAAGTTATATTTCTGACAAAACAAAAATAGCCATCCTTCTTCCTGAACAGGATCTATCACGTATGAAAGGCATAATTTTAAAATACACTATGGTGCAATATTTTCCTTGCTTCCAGGTGACATGCAAATGTAGAAATCAAAGAGCATCACGTGCGCAACTTTTTTTTTTTAAATAAATAAAAAACAGAAACAAGACACACTAACTATGGTGGCTTGGCCAATCCCCATTCTAACATCCTACTCATCAAGAGCTTTAAATGAGGCTAACCCTTTACAGTACAAGGCACTAAGATGTAGTCAGTGGTAGAGCATCAGCATCATCACTTTTAGGAGACAACAGCATGAAGGCTTCTATAAGATTCAGATGAACTGTAAATCTCAATTAAAATTATTCACCACCGTCAATTTAAAAGGGGTTTTATAATTTTACCTAAAGGAACAATTCCTTTGCTCTTAAATCACACAATTACACTCAGACAAAGTGGATACAACCACAGTAACCTTCTACAACGGTGCCTTCATCGACCTAGCGGCATTACCGGCTAAAACTCAAAAGGTGCAAATGGTTTTGAATCAAATGAAGAATGAGTGACAGCATCCACATATTCAAAAACGACAACATAATATTTACATACCAGATTCTGGATAAATACCCCACACACAAAAATTCAGACCATTATTGCTAAGTGCAATAGTCGCAATTCCTTCGTCATTTAGAGGCACTCTCATAACTTGATCGGAATCTTAAATACTCATCACCGGTTATAATATTCATGTGCTAAGCTTAAGAAAATAAATAAAATATCAAAACCTGTATCAACAGTAAGAAAAGGGCCCTGTATAAAATAGCATTTAAATAAAGAACTGTCTAAACCACAACTTATAAAGCTGACAGAAATGTTTAATTAGATAACCTTAAATAGACTAGTTTATTATCTATTAGCCTATGTTTACTGGGTGTGACCAATCCACAAACTCCAAACAGACAGAATTCGGATTCACTTGGCAAAGGCATGGCGGCTCTTTGCAGTCAACTGACAATGCATTTAATCTATCATACAGAATCCACAGTATCCTCAGGATAATGTTCGTCTACATGGCACTGTCACTGAAACTAATAAAACAGTTGTATGTGGGTATCGTGCTTCCAGAGTCAAAAGCTGAACCTTCAATATGAATTAAAAACCTTGCCTCATACAGTAAGATTGGCAACTTCTAACATCAGTTTAAAAATAATAGCTTCTTCACATCACACACACCTTTTTGAAGACAGTGGAGAGTTCCAGTTTAGGTGCGACCGATATAAAATAAAAGAAGTTGTATTGTACAGTCCCGTTAAACAGTATACTTTGGCTGAAAAGACAAAAACAGAAAACATCTGGGAACATCTGAACCAACATTTAAAGATTTAAAAAGTCTGAAGAATAATTTAAGTCGAAAAGCTTCCTGATTGACACAGATGTCAGTTTAAAAATTCCTTTACATACTTCCTCCCACGGTGGACAGAAAGAGAGCTTGCAGAGGAAGGGGAAGAAAGTCATTTAGGGAACTCTGCAGTGTGGCCACGAGCTTTTGGCAGGCTGGGCTCTTTTGAAGGTGTGCACCCAGAGTGGACTGGTGCTAGGAAAAGGTGGGGATCGTGGTAGGTCGCTGGGAGGTGAGCAGACTTGGTGGGCTGTGGAGGAGCTGGCTGAGGCTCCTGGGAAGGTGTTGCAGGCCTCTGGAACTCTGGCTCCTCGGTTTTGGCCACCCCACCTTGGATGTTGTCTCCCTGCGGTCTTGCACAGGGGGTTATGGTGGCATCGGGCCTGGCAGGGGAGGAGAAAGACACCCGGCCTGAGGTGGGGCTGAGATCGTTGGGTCGCTGCTCCTCTTTCTTGTCCGTGTCTTCTGAATGGTACTGTTTGAGGCGGATGTGCCAGGCGAGGCTGCAGACTGCAGACACCGTCTTGAATTGGTGGATGACGTTCCTTGGGATGAAGTAAATGTCGTCGTCGCAGAGCTGGACTCTGATGTAGCGAATGCCTTCCCTCCTCAGCTGGTTGAGCTTGGCATCGTCTATCCACTGGACACACTGCACAAAGACACACAATGATTTAATCTTAATATTTTTAATGACTTGTAATATATTAATGAAACAAAAAGACCCGTGATATGGAAAACATCCTGCTGTATATAAACTACACTTCTTACCTGAGACACTGGGGGTTCATACAGATCCAGCTGCAGCCTCTGGACAACTTCATTGAAGTCTCCAGCGTCGAAACACACCACATCTTTGGTTATCCGAGGTCGGTTATTCCTGGAAGACATTAAAAAAAAAAAAGCATTAAACATACAGAGAAGTTACCTCACTTTTCTCATATACTATGAGATTCTCAGATTCTGCAACCACAACACCTTTACTAAAGCATGCTAACCATTCTCCGAAGTGCACTGCCTTCAGTACGCCCACAGCAGCAGTGCTCTGCCAGTCAAAACTCTGCCCTACGTGATCAGCATGGGCCTTAGTCCGGTCCTCAAACAGAACCTCTCTGGGTTCACTGGCCCTCGGCAGGTAGTGCAGATTTTTGATCTCATTCATGGATCTAGACAAAGAGATAGCAGAGGGACAAGAGGTTGGAACTTAAGCTCACTTCACAAATCATAATAATTAATCTTTTTGTCTGCGTGCATTTCCCTCACGGATGAGGTCGTACCTGCGCCGTTTGAAAGGAGACTTGGGCATGTCAGCGGTGGGCACCATTTGTTCTCCGGGTCGCACCCACATGATCGGCCCGTCGTCACTCTGAGAGCGACAGTCCAGCTTCAGACTGGAGAGGCTTCCCCACGGCAGGGTCATCTGTGGAGACATGCACAGATACAGATATTCACAAACAGAGCCGTAAGGTTTTAGCTTCATAGTGTTCAGGAAAAATTAAAAAGCCAAGCTGAGAATGAGGATTCCATTTACCTTGATCATTTTGTTATGGCCTTGTATTTTGCTAAAGCCTTTGGACGACAGCTTATCCAAGAATATCATGGTAATAAGGGCTGCACTATATATCGTTTCAGCATCATCTACAGTATAGTAAGAGTAAGGCAAATTATCTCTATACGCATCATGCTACAACTTTTTTTGTTGCTTGATACAGTTCTCATTTTCTACAAGGAAAGTCTGTCTGATATAATCTACTCTGATTTTATCAAGACACAGCGTTTGCTGACATGCAAGTTCCACATCTGCAAAGCAAAATGAGCAGGAACAAGAGAGAAACACTGAAAAGCAACATCTGGTTGCAAAAAAAGAAATAATATAATAATAATAATATAAATACATTTTATTTGTATAGCACACTTTAAAATCAGGCGACATCTCAAGGAGGAAGAGTTTTTAAAAAAAGACTAAGCATCAAAAGATCAAAGATACTCCAACAAAGTTAAAAGCAGAGTAGAATAAGTGGGTCCTGGGCGCCCCGATAGCCTAATGGTTGTGTCGCGTGACCCACATGCAGAGACGTAGCGGCTGACCCGGGTTTGAGTCCGACCTCGGGCGTTTACCGCATGTCCTTCCCCATTCTCTCCCATTTCCGACTATCCACTGTCCTATCGAATAAAGGCGAAAAGCCAAAAATAAATCATAAAAAAAAAAGAATAAGTGGGTCTTTAGGCTGCTTTTGAAGGCAGCGAGGGACTCAGAGGCCCTAATAGAGCCTGGGAGCTGATCCCACAGGCGTGGACCCAGTACGGAGAAGGCACGGTCCCCCATGGTTGAGAGCTTAGTGCGAGGAATAGCAAGGGAGTTCTGGCTGCTAGACCTGAGTGACCGAGATGAAGACCGAGAGGAGAGGAGGTCCTGAAGTTAGGTCAGGCCACAGCGGTTGATGGCCTTGTACACATGCAGGAGAACCTTGAAAGTGATCCGCTGGGGTACTGGCAATGTTTTGGACATACTGTAACTTTTGGATGGTTTCAGAGGGAAGGCCTACCAACAAAGAGTTACAGTCGTCAATGCAGGAGCTTATGAAGGCATGGACCAGTCTGCACAGATGATGGGATATTAATCACGATTTTGCTTTCTCACAACTAAATGAACATGATTGACTGCCAGATTGATGCTTAAACTGCTCCACTTGTGGAAAATCTTTTGGTTTCAGCTTGGATACATTTGATGTTAGAATGCCTTATTTCACTCTTGTCAAACTAATTGCAAGTGAGGTGTTTTGGAACATCGGTACATTGTAGGGTCTGTCGATAAACAGATGTTCGGCAAGTCGTGTGTTGTTTGAGAAAAAGCACTGAATTCAGGTAAAGAGGAGCCTTACTTTAGCTGCATTTTAATGTGGATTTTAACATCATTAGGTATGCAGCACATTATAGAATTGAAGCCAGTGCTCTGTATATTTAAGTGTGCAGGTTATTTTTATGCAGATGCACTCCCCTACATAATCACCCTAATCCCTGATCAGTTCTTTCCAAATGGTGAAAATTCATGTATTTTTTCCACATCATATTGCAATGTCAGTTTCTTCCAAAACCATGCAGCCCTAGCGCTAACATTAAATGAGACAAGTACCTTTGTGATGTAACCGATTAAAAACTTACATACATATAATGACAAAGCACTATATGGGATTTAGTTTATATCAAGATTAATGCTATCAACAGATTGAACAGATGTTTCGACACTAATAACTCATCAGCAACATGTCAGCATTAGATTGATTACAGAGCGCTGGGCTTTTTAAATGAGCTTCCCGAGAGCAACACGCTGCATTCATCACACACAGCGTGAGGCTGGCTTGATGTCTAGAGGAGGATGAACAGCCCCGATCTTAAATATGTGGATAGTTACATTTTATTTAGGGGTTTTTGTTCTTCATTCACTGCTCTTAGGCATATTTTAACTGCAAATACAACAGCTGACACTATGTTCAAGAGGCAAGGTTCAGCTTTATTATGAGTAGCACTTAGGGCCCACTGGGTCCACAAGACCGCACTGAAACGAATGCAGTCAAACAATACCATCCTATTTATTATTATGTAGAGGCCTGGGTGAAATATCTATAATGTATTAACATTCTCCCTGTGATGCTCCCATAGGTCTTCTCTGACGCCACCTTTAGCTATTGCTTTTTGTGCAACATAATGAGAAGATGTCCCTGAGTTTTGATTTGTTTGTGCGCTATTGTGCAGTTCTGCATTCATCAATGTTGCTTCCGTCAGCAATGTGGGGCGACCAAGTGGTTAAGAGCATCATACATGGGCAAAAGGTGTCCTTGTTTTTTGTTTCGATTCTCTATTCGCTCGTATAAAAATATAAAAAAGACACAATATGTAATGTGCAAGGGAATGTGAAGTAAATTCTCCCCATAGGTTTGAAAAGAGGCATTCTGCAGACAGCACAATACAGACAAATAAATACAGCAAAGTACTAGTTCACAATTCATTATAGACATAGTAGAAAATGTAGCCATAGTTTAGCAAAGTACTTGACCACGATGCATTTCGTAAACATCCACCTATTGAAATCCTTGTTCCACACATTTCCTATCCATCTTTCTAAAAAAAAAACAAAAAAAACAACTAACCCTTAATGGAGGGTTGCATCTCATGTGCTTGCTGTGCAGTCAGATCTTTCTTCAACATACAAATGATTTTCCAGTCATCCATAAGACTTACCACAGATTAACGTTTGATATACTGATTACTATATTCTTTAGTTGCACGTTCACCTCTTCACTCCTTGTATTGATAGACTCCACCTCAGTCTACAAAGCAACTCTCAATCAACTCTGACCCACATGTGAACTCTTTTGTGCAGGAACTAACAGTGAAATGACAAACGACTGCCCAAGAAACATTTAGTAGCTGAATGCCCAAGTAATTTGGAGCCCTTGAAATTTAAACAGTATGTGTTAAATGGGCTACCCCTCAGACACAGTTCTTTTCACTGTGATGTTAACCAACTTAAATTAAACCCGAGACTTGGCACTTTAATTTAATATCCATCATTTTATTTCAAACTAAGCATGGTGAGGCACATGAAGTGCAGAACAAAAAGAAAGTGCAACCATCGTAATACTCACAGTCTGAACTGTAGACGTGCTTTGAGTTCAGGTCTTCAACATATTGTTTCTGACTGTAAATCAGGCTCCAGATTACAGACTTTAAGATAATAAAAATACATCTTTCCCTCACCTTGAGAAATGGGGATTCTTCCAGCATGTCCAGGAACTCTGGGAAATAGTCTCCGACTTCCTCGTCCACGGCTCCCACCAGACTGATCTGCCTCATGGGTCCGGCTCGGTAAGTTCCTGAACAGTAGGTCCGGTTCACCTAGAACAGGAGAAACTGTCATTCAGTGTGTATAACATACTACACTGTAACTGTACACAGTCTAAATCAATTTAATTCAATGTGTATTATTGACATGAATATATAATGCCAATAA
>OMNN01052792.1:0-12316 GCA_900302755.1 Chromis chromis
GAAGCTACAGGAGGAATATGATCACAGGTTTTCAGACTTCAGGACAAACAGACCCACTTTTAATTTTTGCTTCTCCTTGGATGTGCAAGATGCCCCTCCTGTGCTTCAAATGGAGCTCATTGACCTGCAGTGCAGTTCTGAACTCAAAGCCCAGTTCATGGAGGTGAGTGGAAAAGCAGACAAGCTTAGACAATTTATAAGAGAATTGCCCCCCACCTTCCCTGAGCTTTCCAGGATGTTCAAGTGGAGCATGTGCCTTTTTGGGAGCACATATCTGTGTGAAAAGCTCTTCTCCACCATGAACTTTAATAAGTGAAAGTACAGGTCCAAACTTACTGGTGAGCATCTTCAAACCATACTGAGGGTCTCAACTGCTTCCTCTCTCAGGCCAAATGTGGCTCAGCTGTGTGAGGGGAAGCACTACCAGGTCTCTGGCAGCAAGAAGTAGAAAAGAGAAGCCTATGTTCAGAAGAACCGTTCATGTTGAAGAACTGTTAATAATAAAGACTGAGAAGATTGGATCAGATGTACTTCTTTTCTTTTTCGAATACTTGATGTGGCCCTGCCACACCTAGACTCTACCTCCAGCGGCCCCCAGGTAAATTGAGTTTGAGACCCCTGGCCTAGCAGCTAGCTTGGTACACCTTCATAGAATAAGTCCAGTCCGCCATTATTTCCTCACTAGAGCAGCTTTTGCTGGAGCTGCCTTACTTTGTTGAGTCCGCTGACCAATTAGAGCAGACTGGGCTGTTTGGGAAGGAACTTTAAAGGTAAAAGGGAGTATTTCCGAAGGTGAAAAAAGGTGCTGCAGCAATGTACAATATTAGAAAAATAGTGTGTTTTTTGGAACATTAAAGCATGTAAACCTCTTCTAGCAGACGCCAAAAATAAAATAATAAATCTATGTATGTGCATATTATGGGCTCTTTAAATGTTTTCAGAGATGTAGAAACCTAATATTACATTTAAAATCAAAGCGCTGCAGGAGATAGAACCAAAACATTGATCAAACCGAAAGCAGTGCTGGAACAGGTTGGGCAGTTTGTCTCACTTGCTACGACTTTTTTAGTCTGACCAAGAGGCCTTAATGTACTTTGATGGAATGGCATGGACAGATCCAGATATGTCATTAAATTGTGATGCATCTAAATTATGGTCATATTTTTTCTGCAGGTTTAGTATGTGCACCTCCATATGGGGATTGTCAGCTTCTTGTCATAACTCTCATGGACATGGGGAGATTTTCATGTCACGTGAGCCCTAGCGGACCCTTGTGTACATGTAGATGTAGAAAGTACAACACTGGCCTGCAGAAACCAGAGCAGAGCTGTGACTAGTGTGTAGCTGGGTGCAGGCTAAGCAGAACAGACATGGCAGGTGGTGGTAGGATTTGAGCAGAAGCAGGCAACACTGAATGACTGGAAACTGGAGACGCAGAGAGAGCAAAGTTACAAGCAGGTAAAACACACAGAACAGGTTACCAAAGCTGAATTTGGCAACATGTTTAGAACACTGCAGACTGAACAGACTGAAGAGTGACGTGCAGGACCGGGGTTTAAATCTTGCAGGAGGTGGTTGATGATTCGATGAGTAGCAGGTGTGTAGGTGGATTGGAAGCTAGGAGAAAATTGGGAATGACGCCCAGATGGAGCCACACATACACAAAGAGAGAGACAAACAGGGGAAACTACCACCAGAATATGACAGATGCAGCTATTTCCTGTGAAATCTACCAATGTCCCTGCTTACCTAAGGAGTGGTACCATGTTAAGCATTTGATAGTATAATTGAGGACAGTTTTTTGTATATGAATTCAGTGCTCTGACACTACTACTGATTTTTACATTTCTCTACAATGTTAAATATTATTGAATAAATGAGTTAGAAAGAAAACATGTTCAGGAAGATTTTACTGAGAATTCAACACCCCAAAAAATCAGGCTTTAGTAGGAATGTGTGGGCTTGGATTTTAATGATTTAGATGTTGCAAAATCCTGATTGGTGCACAAAAGTACCACCCACTTAAAAATACTGAGAAACTAAGAAAAAAAACAAAAAAACCCAGAAAACTGTTCCAACTGTGGCAGATGTACGTAGGATCACATCACTCATAGTAAGTAGCTGATGTAGAAAATATCTTGAGTTTTAGGTTCTCTAAAGCCTTTCAGCCTGGTGTACAAGAGCACACTGTATCATCTTCATGAAGGGCTTGGTGCTCTGCATTCAGTGTAACCGAGCTGATTTCCAGAAAAAGAAACCTCACCAGCTACGGTCTGTGAAACAACAGATGTATTCTCTGTTGTGTAATCTATTAAGAGTTGCTCATGGCTCTGATGGAGAGATATGATAATGATGAGAACGTCACTGCCAGTAACTTCAGGCTACGATGGCGTGATAATGTGGCATAACAGCATTAAACACAAAAACAGCATGAGGTGTAGTTTTTTTTCCCCTTCACAGCACAACAATTGTCGTTTTCTCCACTGTTGCGAATGCATCCTTTAAAGTGGGGAAGCTAACAGTATGAGGAGCCCCTGAGACTGGAGTGTTACACTACAGAAAACAGAAGAATAAGTTGAATTGATGGGTAATTTTAGATGCTCCCATTTGTGTGGCTCCTATTTACATACTGATCTATATCTAAAACTATGGTCTACAGTCTGCATGAACAGGCTTTGACATCTGCCTTTTGCTGTGTGAGGTTTACCAAATAGCGCTGGCTTGTGGTTTGCTGAAAGCGTGTTTCCGGAAACCACAAGCCAACACTATTTTCGTAAACTCTTGCTTCATGCAGAGGATTTACATTCCCTTTGCTCCATACCACAGATCCCTGTGCGGATCATGGATAAACTCGCGTGATCAGTCTCTTTGTACGCAACTGATACCCGACTGAAAGCATGGATAAAATGATGAATGATGAATTAGATGACTGTCATGGATTAATGAATGAAGTGCGCAGTGACCCTGGATACCACAGTCCTGACAGCAGTACTGAAACAGTGAAATATGTGACAGAAAAACGTCTAATTAAGGATGATAAACAGATGGCCTGTGGATTGAGTTGATTACAGCTGGAACAAAGTCACAAACTGAAGGTTCTGACTCATAAATTACTGTCATTAGTGATAATAGATGCTTGAAATCAGCGCGTTGGGCAACATTCTGTGTCTGAAACAAAAAGGAGTGCCAAAAAGACATTGTTTGCGATATTGACTTGACGTGACTTGAAGTACTCTGAATCATTCAAATTGGGAAAATCTTACACAAGTGGCACAGCTTTCAAATAATTGCCAAATTTTCCAGGGCTGGACGTTTTTTTGAAAATTCATCTCAAGAGCAGAACGTTTGATGCATAAAATATGTCTTAGAATGCCTAAATTTGAGCACAAATCTGCAGGTAACTCTGCAGTTGTAGCCATCAAAGTGCATGTGTCTATAATCAAAAAGCCCAGAGCCAGGAAAAAGCTTTTGCTCAAAGAACATCAGAGGAAAACTACAGTATGAACATGTAGGCAAAGAGCAGGGCTTTTGGAATAACGTGCTCTAGACTGACAAATCAAAGATAGAGTTGTTTGGCCACAGCAACAGTAGACATTTTTAGCACAGACCAAAGGCAGCTTTTCAGGAGAAGAACCTCAAACCGACTGTGAGGCACAGTGGTGGAAATGTTATGGTTTGGAGCTGCTCTGCTGCGGCAGGACTGGGCAGCTTGGAGTCATTGTTTCAGCTATGAATTCAGCATCATATCAAAGAGTACTTGAAGATAATGTGAAGCCATCTGTTTGAAAGTTGAACCAGAAGTAGACCTTTCAACAGTATAATGATCCTAAGGACGCTTATAATACCACCACAGAATGGCTCAAAAAGAAGAAATGGAGGGTTGTGGAATGGCAAAGTGGATGCCAAGATTTGAATCCCATTGATATGTTTTGTGAGAATTTGAAACAGGCAGTGCATGCGAGAAAATTCTGAAACATCTTGCTGCTGAAGGAATTTTACATAGTAGGGTGTTCAGAAGTTTAAGCAAGTCCATGTCAGAGACTGGTGGACAATTATGCAAGTCAGCTGCAAAAGGAGTCAATACTAGCTTAGGTGTACTTACTGTTCTCATATTTTCACCTGACTATATATGTACTGTATGTATCACATTGTTAAGCTTCAGTTACATCAGGCTGCATGTCAAACATCAAACCTTCTTTGGTACAAAAAGATGGAACAACCAAAATAACTCTGTTACTCTACGGAGCTGTGACACTGGTATGGTTTCTCTAGTCAATGCACAACATGGCAAAGAGCCACCGAAATGGTCAAGCAACAAGGACTTGACTGTGCAACCAATTTGCATGCAATAATACAAAATACAGGATAAAAAAAGCCCATAAAGTTTGTAAGTGATAAAATTAGAGAGCAAGTAAATCAACAAGCACCCAAACTGAACCATATGCCTGATAATGTGGCAGAATCTCTAGTTGTAGGTGAATATCTCATTCATTTCAAACAGATACAGAAGTATGTGATTGAAATAGCTGGGTTTGAATAAAGGAAAGAGAAGTCAGTAAGAGACAAAGAGCAGCAGAGTGAAACAGGCTTCTCTCTAATCGCTCCCCTGAAGATTGGATTGCTCAACTGTTTGGGCAAGCCCTTAATCCCCCCAAACACTCACACACAGACCGACACACACAGAGCCTCAGACTCACTCTGATATAGACTCCCAGGGCTCCCTTCTATCTGCTGTGTGGGTGTTCCGGTCACACTGACTCATGAGATGACACAGTCGCCCAGGGTTGATGACGGCGGCTGACGTGTGTTTCTCTGTGTCTGTGGGAGGTTACCCCAAAGACTATCCTGTGATGCCAAACAAGGGCGAATTCAAACGTCCACCAGTCAGTTTTATTCCTTTGCTGTTGAAGAAGCTTTAAGAACAGAAAACCAAAGCATAAGCACAATTTATCAACAGTGCCAAGCCCACATGGATTTTTAAGACACCAAAAAATATTGTTAAAGTGGTGGTATACATTTGTCAAACATGAACACATCTTCTTACATTACATGCAGACAAAGAGTTGTGTCCTCTGTTCCAGGGTCTTCAAATAAAACCTGCCACTCAGAATATTCTATTATTAAAACACAGCTCAGGTTTCTTATACTCAGTCATCCAGGAGGACTCATTAGAAGGTACCAACATTTCTTTAAATAATGTAGCCCTCAAATCATCATAAACTAAGCGATACATGATGTCATCTACACTTTCACCTACATCGCAGAGCCACAAAGATCTTTTTTTTTGGCTACATCCTGCTTTACACAAGACCCTGCATGTATTTTTTTTTTCCATCAGGCAATGCATTTTTAATTGAATTTAAGATACCATTATCAGCACATTTTTCTTGTTAGGAAGAAAGTTAGTGAAAAATGTAATAGTTAAGAAAAAGAGTTAGGTTGGACATTCATTGCACGGGTTGACAAATATGGTGTACATTTAGGTAAAAGAACCCACCTTTAATTCCTCATGAGTGATATAAAGGGTAACTTTTCAACTTCATATACGCTGTCACATAAGAAATGTTATGGCTTGAGTAGTAATATTTAACACACATTCATGGTCCTGGATTTTGCTCCTTTTCTGAAGTAGCACAAATATTATAGGCAGTTTTAGCCACTGTACCAACATGGTTCCAAAGATGGCAGTGTTAGTCAGTCCACCACTTTGTTATTATACCAAACATGCTAAATTAAGATGGTGAACACGGTGCAAACATTACATCTGATAAACATCAGCATGTTAACATCTTAATTGTGTGCTTGTTACAATGCTACCTTAATACCTCTGTGCAAGTATTTAGCTTAAAGCACAGACTTACAAAGCCTCAAGCAAGGCTGTTGACTCTTGTTGTATTGTCTTGTTTAATACTGGTTGGTCAGTCCAGTTTATGCAAATGTTGGACTTTTGCCCAGAGCAAAATTTCTGTGCAATTTTCAGCCAAACTTTCAAATTTAGAATGGTTGTCCATGATTTTCATGGTTCAATGGACCCTTAAACCCTGTCCATATGTTAAACAATTCTGTCGTCTCCTACTGCGACATCAGAAGTGCAGAAAAGTGCACAGCATCATTTGCTGCTTAGCTAACTAACCCACACAACTAAGTTTTCATATTTGAATAATTTCATCAGGTTTTCGATTTTTGTCCCTATATGAGTTGTGAGTGTAATGGTACAGTTTGGGTTTGTTGGAGACCAAAATGATGAGCTGCTCCTTTCGTTTTGCTGTGGTTGAAGCGGTGGAAACCAAACCCATGTACGTTGTTTCCTGGTGGTGGATGTTCGGGAAAGTTATGTCAATCAACGTTAACATTTAGTCCCATTGGTAATTGCTTCAAAGTTGAGTTTAGCTCAGTACCTGCCCACTTTGCATTGACTGCAGTCATTTTTCCCTGAATTTCCTTGACATTCATGGTCTCTGGACACCACATCACTGCTGGTCTCTTCCTTTGTGTATGGGGCTTAAGGCTACTTCATGCTTTCCCAGTTTGCATGTGTCTGTGGTACATAAATGTCATCATTGGCAGCCCAGAATTTGTATCCAGACTGTATGCACTATCAACACTCTGACTGTGTCTTTGCCGTATCTGCAGCAGTCAGCATGCAGACATTCAAACCATAAACTGGCTTTTATTGCAACACCATTGTCAAGCAAAGTCCCTTTGACCAACCTCATAGAGAATGAAGCTTTTCCTGATTTAGCAGCACAATGACTCCCTATTTCCAGTCACACAGAGATAAAAATGTTTATATGTATTGTGCAGTTTGACATAACAGCCTTTGAACACATACATGTTCCTGCTCCCAGAAGATAAACTCTTGATGAATCCCACTTTGGCTCAAATGTTATGCAATATTTGCACTAAAATGTGGGCTTTAATTGGGCACAATCACCATTTGACCAAACTGAACTAGAGATGTACCATCTATTTGCCCAAAACAAAACGTAATACTGATGATTTCAAGTGGTGAACATGTTAATTACAGCACATTATTGATAATATTGACAATGCAGACTGACAGGTTGGCTGGCCTCTAAGGATTGACAACGTCACTGTGAGAATTTAGGGTGTGTTCACTAGATGCAATTAATCAGTGTGACTCCATCATTAAAGTTATTTATCTAATGATTATTCTGCAGAAATGACACCGGCACAGCTTTGTGTGTTCCAAGCCACATATTTATATCACACAGTTCACTCGTTTTAAAAAACATTTATGTCAGCAGCTGAGGCACTCACACAGTATGACTCCACTCTGTTTGACATCCATGTAGCTCGATCTGTCCCAACTAATTACAGTGACATTCAGTGTTTCTCTCCGCTGAGTGGATCTCAGCCAAATGTAAGTCCAATCATTCTAGTTGTTGCTTAGCGTTGGGGTCTTTGGCATCAGATGCCTGCATACAATATGAAGGGTTGGGTGCCATGGGAGACACAAAGTCTTCTCTTTACAGGATTAAAAGGCAACATAAGGAATATAATACTAGAAGTGAACCAACTCCATTACAACACACAGTATTACATCCAACCCTGCACAGATGGAATTGCAAAACATAAAGTTACTATTCAGTTGGTCATGGTGAGAATGTTTTGTGTTACGACTAACATCTCTGTGCTTGCGTCACTGATCAGCTTGGTGTGTGACTTTAAGTTGCTTCACCGTAAGTTACACCAAAGATTAATGTTATTGTGTTGATGTTGTTTTGATAATTTACAATGCATACAGTGGTGTGTTACTGAGCACAATCAATGAATTATCAGTCGGTCTCAGCTAATCGTTTCGACCTCAGTGTAATCACAGTTGCTCCCACAACATCAGCCTATTTGTCAGCACGTTTCCACGACAATGATTACTCATTTATGATTGGCCCGTGCCCTGAACGGGACCTGAGCCCTGCTTTGGCAGCGAAACTGAAGGCGAGCTCACGCCCCGCGGTGAAGTCATGCTGGTTGGAAAGTTGTTTTTCAGTTTATCTTTCTCCCTTCTCTCTCACACTGGCAGCCATGATTCCATCACTTCAGAGAACATTAAAATAACTTCAATTCATTTTCTGCACAGCTACTTTTTCCTAACTCAAACCTTAAACCGAGCCTTTGTACGAGAATTTACTGATTTACCTTATGGGAACTTTTTGTAAGTTAGGCTTATTCTCCATAATGTCACTATGTAAACAGATTTCTGTCCCCACAGCATGAGTCATACAATCACACACATACATGTACCAGGAGACAAAGCTCACATCTGCTTTGTAAATACATGCATTAGTTAAAAAATGATCTGCAACATAAAGAACACCTTAGACTTATCTATAGACAAGGGTGACCTCAAAATGAATGGATGCTCCACCAGGGAGCAGTGATGTCTGCGTCCATTACACAGCTGGTGAAAAATCAACTGTACGTCACATCTCATCCATTTGTTGTGTGTCCCACATGGTTTCAGTGAGACACTCTGTGACAGGTTATGTATTTTCCAGACCCAAAAGCAGAACACCGACACAGCAACAGTCCAAAGTGAATAATTAAAAGATTGTTATTAAAACAAGACTGTTGAGATTGATGAGTGGAGCCTGAAGTGGGAATCACAGAAAAACTGTGGCAGGTGATTCGCTGGCTGTGGCTTTGTTGGAGGGGTTGGTGTGACAAATAGCTATACCATGACCAGAACTTAGCTTTGTGGAAGTTAAGATACTAAGCTTTAGCAGATTATGTCATTTAAGGGAAACCAGTATTTAGTACAACATGATACGGGTAAAGTCGGGGCAGTATCTTATAAAGACAACTGACACATTGAATCATAATATTGTTATTCATAATCTTTACAAGTTTAATTTATCTGATAAAACTGTGTATTATTATGAACAAAGAAAAGAAATCAACAAAGGAATAAATAAATCATCTTTTTAAAAGACATTAAACAGGAGTCCCACAGGGTTCTGTTCTTGGTCCACTTCTTTTCAGTTTATATATAAATGACTTACCACATACATGTTGTGATGCAGGTTTTCACATGTTTGCAGATGATACAATCTTTTGTGTATCTAGTAAAACTACTATCAGTTTGTGACATAATTTACAGTCCATAGCTGCATGACTTGAAATCTCATTTGTAACTCTGACCATTAAGAAAACTGTCAATTTGCTTTACTTTCAGGGTTTAGTCCTCAATAAAAGCCAGTGAATTAAATCTTCAAGATTAATTAGTAACACATTGAACAAGTTTTGCAAGATCAGCCACAACCAGCAAGCATCTACAACAAACAAGCCTCTTATCCTGATATACAACTGAGCAATTACAATTTTGGACAGGATGCTGATAAGATCACAACACTGCTATGTTCTTAATAAATTACACATGTTATTTTTTTGATCATTTCATTAAATTAGCTAATCTTAAACTCATCTCTAAATTCCTACATAATCAGGCCCCTCTGGTGCTCTTTAATCTCTTGGTTCGTTGCAGAGTTTTGGGCTCAGTAACAAGAGCAGCATCCAGTGGGAGTTGTAAGGTGCCCTTATGTAAATCCTCATTTTGAATTCAACATGTGGAATTCTTTACCTGAAGAGCTAAAACTGGATCCTGGCTGGGAACATTTTACACACATTGAAACACTTTTTAAAGAAGAATAAGTTATGTATCCATGAATGATCTATTGCTTCTTGTTATATAGAGATTTATTTGATCAGAATTTGTATGCTGTAGATGTATCTTATAGTGTGACGTATGTTGAGTTCTGAGTTTTTATTTAATTTAATGATTCTATTTATTATTGAATTTGTGCTTTGTACTTCCCCTTATGTACATGTTATTGAGTACTATGTATTTTACAGGCCCATGTAAGGACGAACAAATTAGCTCAGGCTATGAATGCTGGGGTGTGTGGCATCAGTTCGTGCTACATACTTGTCCCTATTAAAATAAACCTTCAATAAATCAGCAATTAAACAAAAAATGAAAACACTGAAATAATATAATGCTGTGAAAGAAATTCAAAGACAAAAAAGTCAGCATGAGCCTTTCCTTTGGTTGCTTCAGTTTTCTAACAATGTCAGATATACTAACTCTTTCCAGTTTCCACTCTTACCAGGACCAGGCTTTATCTGCTTTTGAAATGCAAATCAGCGCCATTTTTAGAAAACTACCAAGACTGGCACATTATTGATGGTATTGGCTCATTGTTACAAGGATATTATTTGCTTGTTTACGATGGAGTTTTTCAAATTTTACTCTGGCCCTGTAACGGGGACAAGGAGACATATTGTGTTTAAAAATTCACCCAAGTGTCTCTCACTCATAGAGCCCAAGGTTGTTCATTTCAGCCTAGTTTTATTGTTAGTGACTGAATTTTGGGATGTTTTTTTGTAGTTTTTAGGTAGTAATAAAAAAAAAATCCCAATTCCTAAGAGTTGAAATTTCATTTTATTATAAATTTATATTTGAACATTGCATCTCAAGGTCGTTTCTGTGGAGATGGCGATCTTTGATGTGCACTGAATTCATTGGGACTTTTCTGTGTTTAAGAGAATAGTTCACTTTCTTGATGGATGCACAAAGTGAGAACAAGACTCAAGGAAGTCAGTGCTCCTGTCTGAGGAATGTTTCAAGTACTTATCTCCCTTAAAACCATCAGTTTTCATTTTAACATTTCCAGTGTAAATGGTATTTCTCATGTTAAATAGTGACCTCGACACATGCTCACTGGTGTTTCCCTCTACTTCCAGTTTTTACTTTAAGATAAGTTAATCACCTCCCGGCACTAGCTCCATACTCCTCCAGTATGGGAGAACTGACATCCGTGTTTTTACTTGTTAAATGTTAAAGTAAGATGTAATCTAAAACCTGGTGACAGTTGCTATTTTAAAGAGGGCGTTTCATGACAAAAAAGGGAAAACTCAGCCCACTGAAAGCCCTATTGTGACAAACGACTTGACGGATGAAGCATTCATTAATAACCAAAGTTTGTTTTTCAAATTTTCATGTTTTCTCACATAGAAACTGGCTTTATACCACTGAGGATTACTTAATTCATTATTACATCATTTGTTGATATAATCTGGACCTGCGTCATCGTCTCATGATAATTGTGCAGAGAGTTGACCACCTGTCAGTTGCAGGCAGATGTAAAGTAGCCGCCTTATAACCCACATTTTAAGGTCACAGTTATCTCATTTTGCTCATCATCATCAGAGGGGACAAGGATAGTTCAATCCTGTTCTTTAAAAGGGAGAAACATGGTGCATATTCATGTTGACAGGCTGTAAATAAACCCTGTTCCATGAAGCAGGACACCTGTATGTGGTCGGTCAGATAAGACTGGATGGTCTCTCTGTCTCCTCTAGTGGAACAGATGTGATAACAAGGGGCCACTTTGGGCTGGGAAGAAGTCTGCGATAAGAAACGTGAACAGACCAGTGACGGCAGACGCCCACCAGTGTAAACTATGTCATGGAGCTTAATCGACGTGCAATGCAGTCAGATCAGATGCTCCTTGAATGATCTCATTATATATAAAATTAAGAGATCTGAGATTCCTAATTGTGATATTTTGGCATCAGTTATGTGTCTTTGATTCAGTAGTGATGTTCATGTTTAAAAAATATTAATCCTATTTCAGATCTTCAGTCAGTGATGTCTTAAAAAATATGTAGATTTTGGTAGAAATGACTTCAAATGAATCCTTCTTGTCTTAAAAATGATTCATTTATTTCATCACATCCAAGACAAAATCAAGGAGCTCCACTTGCAAGTTTGTGTGTCTAAGTGTGTACGTGCGCGTGTGTGTAAGTGGGTATGAGAAACCGTCCTGGCTCCTTCTAAAATTACATTACAGACGGAAGTGGATAACACACACAGACAGACAAAGAGATAGAGACAGTCAAGCCATTGTGACTCCATTCCAACTGGTGATTAGCAGAGGCGGAAACTCACAAGATGTTGGAGCATCTTTACGTACACACTCCCGTCTCGTGAGCTAATTTTCCAGTGGAAACACTTCCTCTGTGTGTCTTTGACCCCTTCTCCGGTCGAGATCAGAAGGAAAATTAAGGGTGGACTACTAGATCGGAAATAATGTACCGTATGTGCTTGGAGGTGCATGTGATTGCGAGCGGAGAGAAGTTTCTAATCTTTTTGACGCATCCATCATATCTATTTGGAGCTACAACTGACAGCAAACATGTCAATTTGTTTTGACTTGTAATTTAATGTTGATTTTGAATAAGCTTTTAAATCAAGGCTGACTGATACAGTTGTTTCAAGTCTGGGCAGGGAATC